>JAASFU010000136.1:0-42292 GCA_023333955.1 Globisporangium paroecandrum
AGCATCCAGATGGTCTAAGCTGAGATGAGTGTGACTTGGGCACAAGTTGGGCTCGGTGTGCTTGAAACTGTAAGTAGCCATTTGTAGCTCTTCGAGTGGAAGGAGTCGTCTATCTGTTGTCGCCTGAAATCCTGACATAAGTAAATGAATGTATTAGATCCCTACTCATGTTTCTTGTTGTTTGCTCTTATTTGGTGGCCCGGATTGAACGAATCTAATGCTTTGCAGCTGGTCTTTCGGGCGTTGGAAATGATTCGAAACGAAATAAATACATTGACATGTAGTTGTTGCTCTCGTTGTGTTTGCCTTATGGGTCGAAAATACAGCCTTAAAAGCTCGACCAGAGCATCCGTTGAGAGCGCTTCTGTCGAGCACCGGTATATTGGTGAACGTGCACACGAATGCATCTTGCAGATATGCTTGGTATGAGCTTTCTTCCTGCGCGGAATTAGTCAGGACTGTCACCTCAAGCTGCTGCTTGCATATCAGTTTTGAGATCTCTGTAGGAGTAAGTGCGAAGATTGAAGTGATGAACGGAACTGTGGCAGCTCAATTTAAACAGTTCAAACAGAAATGTTAAATGATTTGATAGGTGACCATTCAAGGATCTGTTTACTGTATCCAAAGTGTCCACTTTGGATGGTCTCTTCTGCACTGTGCTTCAATGAAGCCATTTCAGATCTGACAGACTTATGTATCGGACTCAGATTTTAAGCCACTGCTGTCATCACACCAGCACAATTGCATCTTTCATGAGCGTCTCAATATCGTTTCCTTGTTAGCAATAGTTCTTCACTCTGAAACTTCTCCAAATACTACAACAACAACCTAAATGAGCATGTCGTCATCGTCGTCGTCGCCAGCGCCGCTCACCGTTGCGAGACCCTGCGCACGATAAAGATCTGCAATCTACACGCAATAACAAATTCGCGCGAATGAAACAACAAACAGCAATAAGGTTTAGAATTGAACAAGGCAGACGCGTAGATACACAGAGCCAGAAGCGCATCACCTGGTTCGACGTCGTGGCTTGCGTGGTGTTCTTGTCGTCACGAATGCGGATGAAGCGCGGGAAGCGCAGCGAAATGCCCTTGTCTCTCGCCACGAGCCCCATACCAGCCGTATACTTGGGCGAGATGGACAGATCCGCACCAAGGATCTCCCAGACGCACGTTGGCTCGAACCACACGTCCGGCTTGATCGCGCCGTCCCCAACCGCATAGTCTCGCGGCATCTTGTCCGCCACTTTCTCCTTCAGCTGCTCATAGAACTGCTTGAGCACTTCGTCCGACAGCCCAGTGCCTAATTTGGTGATCGGCTGGTACATTTCGGTCTCCGGGTCGTAACATGCGAGCAGGTACGCGCCGTAGACGCCCGTGCGTTTGCCTCGGCCGAAGAACGCACCGATCGGCACCAGATCCGTGGAATCGCCTATGCCATCGAGATAATCCTTCTTGAGTTTGAGCCACTTGTGTGATCGGTTCGCAGGTTCGTACGTCGCCTCTTTCTCGAGCGTCTTGACCATCAAACCCTCACAGTTCTCCCGCACAGCCTCTTCGAGGAACGTCCGCACCTTGTCGACCGCGACCTCCATGGCATCCGCGTCATCCTTGACAATTTCCGTCGCCTCCACATCGATGGACGTCGCGAGCTCAAACGAGCCGTCTTCCAGCTCAAACATCTCCTTCAGCTTAGATCGACGCTCCGCCAGCGGCGTGGTGAGGTACGACTCGCCGTCGAGGAACAGCAAGTCGAACGCGTAGATGCACACAGGCACCTTGATGTCTTCCACTTTGACGTTCTATAGTACAGAGCACACAATACGTGTGAGCCAAGATTGCATAAGCACAGGCAATTGTTCAACAAAACAAGACAGCAAAACAACAAGCTTACCTTGCGCGAGCGCGTACTCAGAATCTGGAACGGCAGGCGCTTGTTCGTCGCCTTGTCCACCGCGACGACCTCGGCGTCCACGATGCAGCTCTTCACGTTGTTCTTCTTCGCCGCCTTGGCGATCATGAGCTTCACGTCCGGGAACCGCTCGGTCGAGTTCTCAAAGTTGCGCGAGAAAATTGCGATCTCGCCGTTGGAGAGAATGTGGATCTGCGCGCGCTCGCCGTCGTATTTGTACTCACACGTGAACGGCATGCCCTGGAAACGATCGAACACCATCGCGTACGCCTTGGTGGGTCTCGCGAGCATCGGGGACACGGGCGTTCCGGGGGTCAGCACACAGCGTTCGGCCACCTTCGCAAAGTCCTTCACACGAAGCAACGGACTCGTCGGGATCTCTTTCTGAACCTCTTGGAACGCCTCCACGAGCGCATTGTAGCTCGGACATTCCGCAAACGCCTTCTTCACGTGCGCGAGCGCCTCTTGTTGCTTGTCCTTGTCGCTCTGGTCCTTCTCGAGCATGAACGCGTACGTGAGTCCGATCAGGATCGACTTCTCCGCGAGCCCGATGCGCAGTTTGCCCTGGAGCCCTCGGATGATGTACTTGGCGCCTTCGGCGGCGCTCTGGCTCGCCGTGTTCGTTTCGTTCTTGCGGTCCTTCTCGCATTTCACAAGCAGGCTCTTGATGATCGAGCACTTCTGCGCCTGCGAGTTGTTGCCTGTCATCTTGGCGATCTTGACAAACTGGTTGTACACGTCCTGCACGCCCAGCACGCTCGGCTTGGTCGTTGCGGACTTGGTCGACGCGAACGACAGCGTGTGCTGCTTGGAGCGCGCGTTCTGCGCCACTTTGCCCAGGTCACCCTCTTTCTGGTACATGTCCTTGATGAACTTCATGTTGGTTCCCGTGGCTTCGCCGATCGCCTTCATCAGGATCGCGTCGCCGATGCCGATCTTGAGGTTCTCGAACGGCGGCGCGAGGTCCGTGCACACGCACAGATAGATGCACGCGAGCAGGTCCTGTGGCGCGCGACGGATGACATCGCGGAAGAACTTGAGCAGCAGGTCCTGGATCACGAGACGGCTCGAAGTCGCCTCAATCGTGTTGAACAGGTGCGCCAGCGCCGAGTAGGGGATCGACGAGGAAGCCTCGTCGTCCCCTGCGTCGGCAGCAGGACTCTCGACAGATGCTTTTGCCTTTTCCTTGCTCTCATTGGCCTTCTCACTGGTTTCTTCAGTGGTACTATCCTTGGTCTTCTCCACGCAAGCCGTGAAGAAGCCTCCACCGTTCGATGGCTGCGGCTTCTTCGCCTTGGGACTCGCCTTCACTTCCGATTCTTTCTTCTTCTCCTTCTTGTCGGACTTTACTTTGTCGTCCTCCACTGCCTCTTTGGTCTTAGTCTCAGCATTTTCATCTTCTTCATCCTTAGATGGCGATGGCTCTGGTTTCTTCGCTGCCTCTTTCTTCGTCTTCGAGCTCTTGACAACTGCAGCAACAAGCGACTTGACTGGCGTCTTCGGCTTATCCTTGACTTTGTCTTCTTCCTCGTCAGACGTAGAGTCAACGTCAATAGGGGTGTCCTTGGTCGAGGCAGCCGCAGGCTTCTTCGCAGGCGGTGGATTCTTCTTCTTTGTCACCAAACCAAAATCTTCGTCGTCATCGTCGTCGTCGCTGTCAGCGACGCGCTGGCGTAGGCGACGGCGTCCAGCTGTACAGTACGCAAACAACAGGTCAGTGCTCGTTCTCAAATTGTATCCAAGCGTTCGAGTCAATAGTTAGTAACGTACGTTTTGCCTTTGCAGGTGTTGCCTTCACCACCACAGCTTCTTCGCCATCGTCCTCATCTTCACTGGTTGATGTAGCTGGTGGCTCTTCCTTCTTCTTCTGTGCCTTCTCAACGACCGCTTCTTCCATCTCCACGTCATCAGCATCAGCGTCGCCCTCCGGTTCGTCCGCCTTTTCCGGTTCCTCGCTCACGACGTCCGCATCTGCGTCAGGCGTCTTCTTGCTTTCCACAACGGACGCAATTTTGAATTTCTTTGCGGCCGCAGGCTTTGACTCTCGTTCTTTCTCGTCGTCCTCTTTGCTCGCTGCTGCTTTCTTCGGCTCGTCTGCTGCTCCTTTCTCTACCTCGTCCTTCTCGTTGTCAACAGCTTTTCGCTTTGCCGCTGGCGTCGGAGACGTGAAGAACGACCTGAAAGAAGCAAAAATCAGCACAAAGCGAAACAGTATCGTCGATCAGAAAAAAGCGAGATCCAAGGATACTTGCGCCATGCATGGTGTGTAGCAATAGCAGTTGAACGACACGTACGCGATCGAGCGCTGCTGCGTCTTCGGCTTTGTCACACCTGTAGCGACAGTCACATCACAGTACAACCATCACACACTGAGCATCATCCTGCGCCGCATGCACTCAGCGAGGCAAGAAGACGCCTCGCAGCACGCACCTTTCGCCATGGTCCTCCTCTCAGCAAGTGCACAGCCTGAGCAGCAACAACAGGGGTTGCTTGCTGTTCTCGACACACACACAGCGCACTCAGTCAGTCAGTCCGCTGCGCACAGCACCCGCAGAGCAGCAAACACAGAATACACAGCAACAAACAGCAGCCGAGTCTCTCTACACAGCGCGCTACGCACGCACCTCGTCTCTCTTTCTTGCTTGTCCAGCGGACGCTTCGCTTGCTGGGCTGACTGACCTGTGTGTGTGGAAATGAGGAATTACAGATGTGGCTCTTTTATGCACCAATTTGGCGCGAAAGTCAATCGGTTTTTTGGCGCGTCTTTTCAGCAGACGAGCTGTTAGAAACGACACAGGAGAATTGTGCTGCCAATTGAACTGAGCAGCTCTCTTCAAGTCGAAGGCGAACCAACAATGGGGAAGAAAGCGCTCGCGGTCGTGCCCGTGCTCGGCAAAGAGTCCAAGCTCGAGCGGTTCCATGGTGACGCTACAGAGAACCCGCTGTACACAATGGTGACGTGGTCAACACAGACGAGCGCGTCGCAGGCGGCGCGCAAGCGCCAGCTCGCGATCGCGGGCAAGAAGCTGCTGGAGATGCAGCGCTTCCAGGCGCCAGAGAACGAGCGCAGCTGGTTCATTGGGAACGACGTGCAGCAAGGTGGGCAGCTTATAGTATTGCGTATGTGATGCCTTGATCGGCTGTGGCGTGTGACGCTCATTGTGTGGGCTGTTTTCTGTGTTGGTGCTGTGTAAAGATGGAAGTATGCTCGTGTTCACTCCGATCGACCCGCTCTTCGTGCTATTGGCGAGCACGTGGTGCCATCGAGATCGGTCCATGGCGCTGTACGACCTGCTGTCTCAAGATCACAACTCGTGGTTGACGCAGGTTGCAGCGTGCACCAGCGAAAAGATCCAAGTGATCTGCGATGTGCAGCCCACTGGTGGTGACGACAGCCTTGACAGCCTCTTTGTCAAGGCGAACGAGGCGAAAGTCATCAAGTGGCTGTGTGCAAAGGTGAGTTTTGCTCATGAATCGAATGCACCGATGCGCAGTATGTGGCGTTGACACTCTCCTGCCTATGTATTCGCCAGGTGAATCGAGTTGCAAAGACGCTCGTCAAGCACGCGAGCGAAGCGAAAGCCCAGAGCAACAGCGGAAACTTTGACGCGAACTTTGTGCTTCCTGGACAGAACACAGAGCCCAATCCAGAAGTCACTGCAGCTGCGAGTACTGCTGCTGCTGTCGACCCATCGACGTTCAATCGCGATGCAATTGAACTCGTCACGGACTACCTCCCGGACGAGCTCGCCGATCTGCTGTTCAAGGAGTTCAAGTACGTGAATGGCTGGTTTTGTGTAGCTCTTGAACCCAATGTCGCCGATCCTAACCGCATGTGTGCCCTGTTTTGCAGGATTGAGAAACTGGTACCAGTGTCCAAGCAGACTGCTTCGCCGGCGAACCCGCACGAGATGCTGCAGCGGTTCGACCGTCGCCTTCAAGTGGACAGCAGCAACCCCAGCAGCAGCGCCACCAAGCGCACCCCGTCGCCCGCAGCCGCCGCGGCCGCCAAGAAGAAGAGCAAACTGGCGAACGTGGACCGGACAGGCATGAAATCGCTCACATCGTTCTTCACGAAGAAGTAGATAGACCTTCGGATAAGAGAGATAGAGGCTTTGTCCAACAACAAGTATCATTCAGACTACCCGAAATGAACGAAATCAAAAGCTGCAAGTGTGCTGTAGAGCTACGTATCATGCACTTGAATTGGTTGGCTGGCGAAGCTTTGAATTGAATAGTGGTCGAGATATTGAGGATTGTCGTGTAAATGGATTGTGCTGGTGCTGTGTGTTGGAAAGTACATTTAAATGAACTCATCGCCTGGACGTGGACCCCTCGACGCTCACGCGGTGCAGCGTCACGAAGTCGTTCCAGCCCGAGAGGATCTTGAATTTGATGAACGACGCGTCGCCGAGCTTCACGCTCTCGCTCTCGATCTGCATGTTGCCATCGTTCTCAGTTAGCTCTGCGTCGAAATACACGTCAATACGATAAAGTCAGCCATCATCATCAAATCACAATCTCAATAGCCGCCCAAGAGCTATAGGTACGCACTGGAGTCGAAGAGCTTCTCCCACTTCGTTGGTGTGGGGCCGCTGCAGATCTCCACACTGATCTCCTTGACGCTCGTGCTCCAAGTCTTGACGCAAGAGATGGACGCGGTCGTGGCCAGCTGCACCACCACTTCCTGCGGAAAGCTGCCCGTCGTCACCCACTTGGTTGTCTGTTCTCTGCATGAATTTGGTTTGCAATGCCACACAGTGAGGAAGATACACACACACACGGCGTGCATGAATGGCAAACGAGCAGCTACAGGAGCAACGTACCCATCGAGGATGTTGCTGGGCGGAAAGTTCGGGTCGAAGGACGTCGCGGCTGTCACTTGCGCGCCTTCTTCCTCCAATGTCAGATCCATTGGCGCGCGTGCGAGACAAGCAGACAGGCACTTTGATTGATCAGATCACAGGCACTGCTTGCTGGCAGAGGAAACGAGGAGGAGCAGCTGCAGTCGAGGGAGAGAAGCTGGCTCGATGGCGTGAACGAAACGACGCGACTCACGAGATTTGGCAGCACGCGGCTGGTGCTGTTTTCGTTTCGCTCTTTTTTTCATCCATCAGACTTAACTTAACCGCCGCCGCTGCACTGGGAAAATGTATAAATGGCTACCGACTGAGAACACACACCTAAAGCAAACGATTCAACCGCAATCTCTCTTCGCTCTCTCTCTCTTTCTCTCTCTCTCTCTCTTCAGCTTCTTCTTCGTCAATTGGCTTAAGATTCCCCGCCTTTGCTCTCTTCGCTGTTATCACTCGACTTGGATTTGGATTCCGCTAAAGCCTTCGACTCGGACTCCGTGCTGCTGGGCGACGCGCTTGGTGCGGCTTCCGCTGCTTTCTCAACTGGAGTTGACTTTGCCTCTGTAACCGACGAGGATGGCGCACGATTAGCCACTGCTGCTGGTCTGCCGGTGTCGGATTCTGTCGACGAAGCAGAAGTAGAAGCAGAATTAGAAGCAGGTACTTTTGGCTGTTTGGCTTCATCAACTTTCACTGACGATGCAGAAGCCGGTGACGCCGCCGATTTGGAAGCACTCCCCGCAGCACCAACTGTCTTCTTTCCCTCTGGAGGAACTGATGCAGTCGACCCTGACGAAGGAGCACTAGGCTTCGATGGCTGGGAGGGCGCGCTGCTTTCAGCGCGACTAGGTGAAGACTTGCTTGCAGCCTTGGCGGCGTTTCTCGCTGACAAAGTCTTCAGATAGTGCTTCAAGTCCTGGTAAATGTCTTCAAACCCAGCAGCAAGCTCGTCCGCGGCGCGTGTGATCCCAGACCCGTCGTCGTTAAACAGCTTGCAGTTCGACCACACAAGGCGCACGTCGTTCGCAAACGCGTCAATGTCGATAATCTTCTCTCCCTGCTGCTGGCCATTGGCTGGCTTCGTGTACTTGTCGCTCTTCAGTTTTCCCTCGATCGTCGACAAGTCCATCGGCTGCTTTACAATTTTCCTGTAGTGCTCGATGTTTGTCACTGGGCTCAGGAACTGCTTCGAGTAAGGATGCGACCTGAGGCACCGGATCGCTTCGACGCACTTGCCGTAAATGCTCTGTTTCATGTCCACCGTCGCGCGGTATCGCACGAAGAACGACGGCTTTCTGCACTCGGCGCACTGCCAGTCGCCTTCCGGCAAATCGCTCTCGTTCATTTTCAAGCACGCCAGGTGGAACGAGCGCGGGCAGACGTCGCAGCACACCAGGTCTCCAGCGGCAAAGCAGACTTCGCAGTAGTCCAGGTTCGTGTCGATCTCGCTGTCGTCGTCATCATCATCATCATTTTCCTGTACAGATTGCCTCTTTCCTGCTGCATTTTTGCCACCAGCTCGTCCGTCTTTATGTCCTCCTCTTGGAGTGCTTCCTCTCACCGCAGGAGTAGCAGGTTTGCGTGGAGCCGGACTCTTTTTGTCCGATTGCTGAGCATTGCTGGAGGGGTCGCCGTTCCGCTTTCGACCAGTGGCTGGTGACGCCTTCGGGGCTGCACGCTGGCGAGCATCCTTCTGCTTCCCTTTCGCGCCTGTTTTCGCAGTTGGGGACGGCTTCGGCGCAGTTTCTCTATCTGGTGCAGCGCCACGAGCTGAGTTCGACACCTGGGAAAGTCAAATAGTACATAGTCGTCAGAGAATGTCAGAGAATCTTCATCGCAATCAATAAAAAGCACAACTGTTGTCCTCACCTCTCCTCGCTTGTGGGCCGTAAGTTTTCTTCCAGGTCCTGTTTTTGAATTCGAAGCAGACGTTTCGCTACTGGTTTCCGAATCAGCATGCACCGAGTCGTTCGCATATCGCTTCCGCTTGGGGTTTCGACTCGAAGAGCCTGGTGCAGCAGCATTGCCAACATATGCAGAAGCTCTCGGTGCGCCTCGTTCGACATCTAAGCTGCGCGCATCAGGAGAACGCGATGGCATCAGACGGTCTTCAGCAGGGGACGGCGTTCGGCGAGGAGCTGGTGCCAGCAGTTTGGCACTATTCGGTGATGGCGGTGGAAGTGTTCCAGCTGGATCTTTCGGATCTGCAAACGCAGGGACAGTCGACGCCACCTCCTGGTTCAACGTCGTCAGCAATCTCACCAGTGACTTCTCAGACTCTGCGCAATTCAAGACATGGGCAGCTGAGGGGGACTCAAGAGGCTCGCCAGGGTGGACCCGACCAGGCGGTGGAGACTGCTCCATTGCACGAGGACCAAACGCAGAAGGGCCACCTCCAGCGACATCCAGAGCTGTCGGATGAGCCGATGTGACGACGTCCTTAGCAGCACGCTTCGCTCCCCGATATGAATGCGAAGGAGGTTTCGCGCCCGCCTGTAGGCTCGGGAGCAATCGCAGGTCGTCATCCTGCGAGAGGTCCACTTGCGGAGGAGCTGGTGGCGCTTGGAACGCTGACAGCTGTGGGTCCTCCACGTGTCGACGCTGGGACCCATAGAGCTCACGAATGCTTCGTCCAGCGTCCGGCAAGTACTCGTATCCTCCGCCGCTACCACCACTTGCGTTGCTCCCAAAACTGCCGCGTTGCGGCTTCTTGCCCAGCGGCGCCGGATTCGCAGGGATCCGCATACGCAGGTGGTCGCTTCCCATCGATCGGTCTTCGCTATCGAACTCATACTCGCGCTCGCCTGCGAGCCATCGCTTGTACTTGCTGATCTCATGCTGCTTCTCCAACTGACACGTCGAGCACGGGCACGATCGACTGCAGACCGAGCATTTCAAGGATCGCTTGCTGACCGTCGGGCGGTTCTTGCCCGCGAAGATGTCCTCCATGCGCACGCGATGCATACTGCGCAGGTGTTCTCGGCACAGCGAGTGGTTCACGTGGAACTCGGGACAGAAGTTGACCACGGGGATGAGGTGGCGCTCGTTCGTGCCGCACAAGTGGCAGATCCCCTTCGCGATGAAGCAGCAGTCCTGCTCGCCGACCATCTGCTTGAACGCCAGCGACATGGTCTCCGCGAGGATCGAGTCGTCCAGATCCAGTTGCTCTTGGTACACGTCGCTGCTGGTAGTGGCCGTCGTAGGCTGCGAAGGCGCTGCTGCTTGCTGCTGATAGTATTCAGCCGGAACACCTCCAGCGTGAATCGGTGGATCAGACTGCTTCGCTTGCGATCGTACTGGTCCTCCCGAGAAGTGCCCGACTCTCGCGGGCGGGTCCCACCGGTCCTGCTGCTGTTGGTGTTGCGAAACTCCTCCCGTGGACGTTGGCGGAAGTGACGCCGCTGGCGACGACGTCGCCGCCCCTTTCCTCGCCAGCCCCATTTGCACTGCGCCAGAGGAGCGTGGCGCGCCACCCATGTACGACGTGCCGGACGCCAACGAGGGCGTCGAACCCGCGCTCGCGAACGGCGACGTGTCGGTCTGCCGCGTCTTGCTCATGATCGCGTCCAGCCACGCGCGCTTCGGCTCGGGCTTCTGGCGCTGCCTCTATACAGAGAGAGAGAGATGGTGAGTGCTATATAACTCAGCGTACGTTACATTGCCTTCTCTATAGAGGCTCTGTACCTGCTCGACTGGCTCATGTGGCGCCGCTGCCGCCATGCCGCCGCCGCTGTGGAACATCCTCTCGCCTTTCGCTGCTCCTTTCCTCTCCTCACAGGCGCGCTCCTTCCACTTTGCGAACTCCCGCTTTTTTCCAGAAAGCGATGGGAAATCCACGCGGCGTACAGTGACTGGAATCTATAGTGGCATTTGTTATAAGTTCGGTTATGTGGTTGGCAGCCAAAAATTATTGATAGAGCATGCTTTGAGCAAGTCGTTTTTATAAACAGCTCTCGTTTCAGCTCACAGTTCTCGTAGTTGATCGGGTTCGTGTAGACTCGAATGCTATCAGATATTTCAGTGACATGAGGAACACATTGCTCAAATCCAAATGGCAGTCGACCAAGGCTTCGTCCAGCTGGAATGTCCTCGAACAACAGAATCAAATGTAGTCATACACGACGGTACGAAGCACACCACATTACTACACTATGTTTTCCTCTTGTTCCAATATATAATAATGCATGCATCATCACTTGTATAGGAACCGAGAGAATTGTGTGAGAACAAATAAGGTTGTTAGTGCTCCGTTAGGTATTTGATGTAGCGATATCAATCTCAGCTGAGCAGTGCCGTGAAGTACTTTATTTCTTGGCGGTAGTTCACAATAAAAGCATCCTGCTGCGTATGTTGCATGAGTAATTTCCATAACTGGGGCAAAGTGGCGGTGAGTTTGCGGCGGGTTAGTTGGATGACAACACGTTCGAATCCCTGTCCAATTTCTCGTACTACTAGATATACTGTAACACCGACGAAGTAGAAAAATAAACGCGCTGGCCCAATAAATTAGATGAGCTCGTTCGTACAAACACGAATATCATCCACGAAACGGCTACCACGATAACGCATCCCTTCTGATTCCGTGAGCCTTTTTGAGTTGGCTTGCTTTCGATATACCGTAGTACATCAGTACTAACATGCTGGTTTAGTGAATCATTTATAACATGGGGGATTTTGTCTCAAAGCGTATTGCCTTGCTCGATACAGCGCGGTTCGAGTCAGTGCTACCCCGATCTCCCTGACGCTTCTTCTTTCCCCACGTTTGCTAGGTAAACTTGCTCGTAGATGAGATTCTCGTGCTTATGGCTTCGCGAACACAGATTGAAGGAGGGCTGGACAGTGTTACTCCTCAACTGCCTGAAAAGTTGCCGCATATCTCTTTTCGTGTTGCCTGCACGCGCGTCCGCGTATAAGAGCAACCTGACTTTCGTTACTTGTTGGCACAAGAAGAGAAAGGATTGATGGGACGGATTTGATCTACAATTTTGATGGACACAAGAAGCTCGACGGACGAAACCACTCGTGTGGAGAGCGGCATTGCTTTTGCTAATGTATGGTTTCATGATGGACCAGATTGCACAAGTTACAGACAGAGACAAAAAAGCCGTTTTACAGCTCGTGACAAGAAGCTCTCGCCGAGAAGCACAGACGATCCAAGTCACCGCGCAATCATTTGCCATGCGCGACTTCCGCTAGTTCTTGTTGATTCACATGAGAACAAATGCATCAGTCAACACACGCGTGAGGGATTGAAAGCCGTAGATGATGATGATGCTGGTGATAAATAGGATTATATTCGTAGTATTGTATGAGTCGCTGCACTTCGCGACTTTCTTCTAGTGTCGCTTGTGTGTGTCTATTCTCTCTCTCTGTTGTACATTCTTGTCTATCTCCCTTGTCTGTGTGACTCGACTCGGAAGAAGATTACGCCTAGTGCATGACCGTCATCTCCGTCTTGTGCTTCTTCACCAGGAACGGCGCGTCCTGGCAAAAGTTGCGGTACATGCGCGCCTCCTGCTGCATTTCCTTGATGTAGCTGCACGAGCGCTTCATGCGCGACGGCACCTGGGTGTCGTCAACTACAGCAGTAGCAGCACGAACCACTGCGGGTTCAAAGAGCGCCGGGTCGAGTTCGTCCAGGAACTCGTCGAGGTTCTGCAGCAGCAGGAGATCACTCCCTCGTCGCTGTATGCCGCGTTGCTGCTGTGGTCTGCTCTGCGGCTTCTGTTGCTTCTGTGCGTTCTTGCCCTGCTGCTGCTCGTGACTCACGCGGTGCGCCAGGTACTGCTGGATCTCCTCGTAGTAGTAGCGCGCGCGCTGGTCGTTGACCCCGAGCATATCGAGCTGGTCCGCGGGCATGTGCGCGCGCAGATATTGCTGCACGCTCTTCATGGCGGTCTGGTACTGCTGCTGCGCCGAGTCCGTGGTGAATGTGAGGCGACGCGGGAGCGCGGTCTGTGGCGGGGAGGACGTGAGCGGCATGCTGGGGCGGCGGCGAGATTGGCAATGAGCTCTTCACGATGCGCAAAAAGAACCCGCGAGCCCTAGCAGGCAATAAAGCATCCATCAGAAAGCGAATGGCCATTATCTAGATGAGCATGAGCTCATCTAGATTACCAACAGTCCACTCCCAATCCAGGTGACTCGTGCAGTGTCCCACACGAGGATGACAGATATATCAGATCTCAGAGGCTGCGGACAAATCTTCAGCTGGTGCAAATACTCTGTTTCAGGATGTGAGTACCTGGAATAGAGGCAATCTATACTATAGGGGTATTCATTTACACATGTAGACCATCACTCTGATCTGAAAAATCAAATGGATTGTTCGGATTTTTGGACAGCGTGCCCGATAAACAGAGGCGGTCGCGATCACGAAGAGACACCGAGCGAATTTTCCCAAAGCTACTTGGTTACTTGGCGAAGGAGCACGATGGAGCAGCTCATATGCGGCCATTTGTCACCGCTTGAGCCATTTGAATGGCGCACGTGGGTGGAAATGCGCGGCATCGAATATCTTTTCGGCAGGTCGCCATCCGGAAAAGCACCAGCACCAGCATAAACAGCATAAACAAGAAAATCCACGAAGTGGGTCCTGGGATCTCTTCTGTTTTACCAGCACATAGGTGCAATTGACAGCAAACAAAACCGGTTCGCAGCGAAAAAGAGAGGTTGAGAGTCAACCCATTGCGGCCCAGTGTGACTTATGAGTTGACAGAGCTGGACACGTGACAATGTATCCACTTCTTTTGCGCAACTGAAGTGCAAATTGCCTGCTCATATTATGTGTGCAGGTCGGACGGTTGTACCCAGTAGTTAGGTCCCAGAGGAGCAGTTGCAACTGGAAGGAGGGTCGCCTGCATGCACCTACAACTCTGCAGTTGGCTCAGGGAGCGAAACCAATCACAGGACCCTGCCCCACCTGCTTCCTCGTTCATGATGTCCACGTTGAGCTGCGCTGCCTCCAGTCAGGCTCAGTGGGCATGGTGCCATGCAAATCAGTCCGCGTTGCTGATATAACAAGCTGGCCTGGGATGGAATTTGTGGCCAGGTATTTTTTGGTTGATTTTGTTTTCGATGCGTCGAAACAATGGATTCAAAGAGTTAGAGTCAAACTCGTTGCATTGTGTGGTTGTTTGTGTGGTGTAACATAACGAGATATGCGTTCAGATAGAATCCAAACCAGAATGGAAGAGCTCGACACTTCAAAGATACCTCGTCCACTGGAAATGGAAATGGAGAGGTGGCATGAGATGATACTTGGGTCATATTTATTGGAGACGATGTAGCCAAAAGGGTTGAACATGCGCAAAGTGAACTGACAACGATACCTGGCTGGGCTGTGATAAATCGCCCACTTGAGCCACTTTGCACGCAAGCAGGTACAGCACAAGCTTCACATTTAAGGTACATATAGAGCTTGACGCTCCAGCCATTGATGCATACAATAACAGGCACCAAAGCACGCATCGGCAGGAAGGCGCTAGCATAGCAATGACAGAGTGCCAAAGTGGATGCTGCAGCATCGCGAGCAGTTATCGACGTCATCGCTTGTCTTCCAAGCGATGACGTCGACGATCTTCTGCTGTGTGTGCCACACCACCAGCTGTTGTGAAAAATTCCACAGAGCAAGAAAATCCACGTTTTATCTCTTTTGATTCGCTGAAAACATGCACTAATCCCAGTTTCTTCCAATGAAAACGCGAGTCCTCGCCTCACTTGTTGTTTCTTGCTGGGCAATCTGGCAAACACGCAACCTCAAAGTTCAAGCACCAGCAGAACAGAAAGAGAAGCAAGCGCTGCTTACTCTACGTCGAAGGCTCTGGGGCAAACGCAACGAGAGTGCGATGGGGGACCGCGCGCTGATCACCAGCGGCTTCTTTCTCTTCTCCGGCTCCGTGCTCATGCTCTGCGTGCGCCGCAAGCGCGACCGCCATCGCCTCTGGCGCCAGCGCGTCACGTTCAAGAAGATCTCGAAAAAGTACGTGTGTGCTCTCTCTCTCTCTCTCTCTCTCTCTTTGTTTTAGGCTGTGTGTATGTGTGTGCATGCGGCGGAGAAGTGATACACATGATATATATGTGGGGCGGCGCTATCGTTGTATCACTATTGCTGACATGTGTGTGCTGCTGCTGCTGCTTCGTTTAGCTCGGATCTCGGTCACTGCTTCGGACTTGATATCGGTACGTTCCTTCCCCATACTTTCACACTCTCTATTCACGCTTAACTGGCATGCTGACATGCGACTTGTGTGTATCTGCGTATCTATGGATCATCAGGCGGTACGCTGGCGAAGATCGTGTATTTCGAGAAGCGCGAGTCCTCGTCGTCGTCGTCCTCGTCGGGGACATCGTCGTCGTCATCTTCGGTGTCAGACAACCGCAAGCGACCGCGCTCGTCGTCGCACGTCATTGCTGCAGGGGAGATGACCAAGTTCCTCATGGAAAACGAGAGCTTTGGCGGGACGGGCGTCCAGGACGTCCGCCTGCGCGTGCACTCGAAACCTCTGCAAGGTGTACGTACAGCTAGCGTGTTTTTGCGGTGGAAAGGAAAACTGACAAATTGGTACTATTGATGATGCTTACTTTCTTTGATGCTACCGTACTACAGGTGTTCCACTTTATCCGATTCGAGACCAAGCAAACGAGAGAAGCGATCCAGTTTATCGCGAGCAAAGGGCTTCACCAGTCGCTGCGCTCGCTCCCGTGCACTGGCGGTGGCGCGCACAAGGTACAAAGAAGTAGAAGAAAAGCATTCTGTGTAATCGTCGTGTAGCAAGTTTCTATCGAGTACTAACGAGTTTTATTTTTTGTATACTACACAGTATGGTCCAGTCTTTAACGAAATGGTGGGGATCGAGCTGGAGAAATACGATGAGATCGAGTGCACGATCCTGGGACTGAATTTCCTTCTCACGACGCTCTCGGACGAAGTCTACACGTTTGAGGTAATTATCGCTGATCGTCGTTGAGGTATCTTTTGTAGACACGGAGAGTGTTATCCTCACTGAGTGCTGGAATGTCTTTTTCGATAGGATGTCGACTTCAAATCCCTCGCTGCGTCGCGCGTGAAAGTGATCCAGAACGAGGTGGACGAAGACATCTTCCCGTACTTGGTGAGCTCTTCGTGCATTCTGTCAGAGTTCTGTGGTTCAGACTGGTGGCTAACAGATTTTGTGTCGAAATGGAACCAGCTTGTGAGCATCGGTTCGGGTGTGAGTGTGCTGTACGTCAAAGGTCCAGGCGAGTTTGAGCGTGTGAGCGGATCCAGCATCGGCGGAGGCACTTACTGGGGGCTCTGTCGTCTACTCACCAAGTGCAGCTCCTACGACGAAGCGCTGGACCTAAGTGTCGAAGGCTCCAACTACAATGTGGACATGAGCGTCGGCGACATCTACGGTGGGGCGTACGACAAGTTCAACCTCCCAGCAACCACTGTCGCGAGCAGCTTTGGGAAAATGATCTCGACATCTCGCGACAGCGTGAGCGACGCGGATCTGGCGCGGTCGCTGCTGGTGATGATCACGCAGAACATCGGCCAGATCGCGTTCCTCAACTCGTGTTTGTACAAGACGAAGCGCATTTTCTTTGTCGGGAACTTTCTGCGCCACAACAAGATCTCCTCCCGCACGCTCGCGTACGCGATCAACTTTTGGTCGAAAGGCAGCATGGAGGCGCGCTTCTGCAAGCACGAAGGGTACTTGGGGGCGCTGGGAGCATTCCTGCGCAACGCGGAGGTCACGAACGTCCACGGCGAGGTGTTCGCGTCGGCCGCTCGCTCGGCAGCGTCTCCTCGCCCGTCGACCGTGTAGACAAGACAGAGCGACAGATGTGTATACAGCGAGGCGAGGTGAGACTGTGTTTAATACAAGTAGAATGCAAGCAACCTTTGTTGAAAAATGAGACGTAGTATTTGCAAAAAGAAACAGAATTCACACAGGAAAAAGAATCACAATATGCAGCCAGCCAGCCAGGTAAGTCGTCTCTCACTCTGGCGTGTAGGCATGGAGTTTATACATTCTCAATATGCTTGAAGCTGTTATTGCCCCCACTGGCGTTGCTCTCCATGTCGGACACGGCAGATATCGCGTCCGTCGTGCTGCTGCGGAACCACTCGAGCGCCAAGTCCTTGTTCTTCTGGAAGCACAGGAACGCCTCGACGAGCGCTGGGTTGCTCACGAGCGTACTATCGCACAAGGCGCCTTCCGTGCGGAGCAGCACGTTGCGAATGTCGGTGCGCACAGTCTCGCCACTGGACGACGCCGCCGGCAGCGACAGCACGATCTCTGCGTACGGCGCGATGAGCGGGAAGCGCAGCTGGTTGTTCTTCCACCAGTTGAGAGGGTCCACGTTGCGGTCGGCGAGTGGCAGCGACAGGTACGCAGTGAGCTCTCTCTGCCACGTCACGATGAACTCGTTGTCCTGGTGCACTCCCTCCTTCGAGCCCGACGGCAGGTGCGCAAGCAGGTCATCGTCCTCATCGTCGTCGTCATGGCCGCCATCGTTCGCCGACTTGAGTTCGACTTTTTCCAACTCCCCAATGTTGTAAGAGCCACCAGCAGTAGATTTTTCCTCGGGCATAAACGCAAACAAGCGGCGCAAGTACGACTTGCCGACCTCGCACTCGATTTCCGAGGACAGATAGCAGTACTCCTTGTCCTTGTACCGCGGATCGAACAGCGTCGCCGCGTAGCAGATCGCTGGCAACGCCGCAAACTGGTCGCGCAGCTCACGCGCAAGCTGCTCAAAGAACTGCTTCCAGGCTGGCGGGTCCATGTGCGTCGGCAGACCGTCTGCGATCGCCTGGCGCTCAGCGTAGATCACCAGCGCGGCTGCGAGCGTCGAGATGCTGGAGAGCCCGTTCTTGTTCACTTCCTTGTCGCTCCCTGTCTTCTTGCGCTTCTCGCCCTCCAGCGCGTCTGAGTATCGGGCAAACGGACGCAGCTTCTTCACCATGAACCCGATCCACTCGACGACCGACATGTCGAGAAACTCGACCTCGTAGTCCTGCGAAAGCTGCTCTAGCGTCAGCAGCGTGTCCTGGAGTCCGCGGATGAAGTCGTAGAACGACTCCGAGTCCAGTAAACCCGCCTTCAGGTCAAAGAACGGGTGTTTGCTCTTGAACAGTGCAAACACTTCCTTGTTCGAGACGAACCGCTCAACGAAGGACTCGATAGCGCTCACGACCGCTGGGAAAGCCTTGCTGAACGCGCGCTTCGTCAGCGACTGACGCAAATACGAGACCGCAGACTTGATCAGAATCGTTTCCTGCGCAGCATCCGAGGACCCCATGCGGCTATCGAGACCCACACCGACAAAGAGCGACGGGATGTCCGTGGCCGAGAACGCGTTGCCCTCCTGGTCCACGAGAGGCAGCGTGTCTTTCACGAGCGCGATGACCTTATCCTTGATATTCACGCGCTGTGTGTAGGCAAAGAGATATCAAGGTTAGCTTCGCACAGTGACGGAAATATTGTAGCGCTGCACTATGGACACGTACATCGAAGTACTGATCAAGGATCGCCTTCAGTCCGTCAACGCTGACAATATCGTCCACTGCGATGCACCCAAGCACCGCCTCGTGCACGCGGAAGTTGACGCTGAAGTGGACCTTGATGGCGATGTACTGCTTCGCCTTTGGGGTACTGAAGCTCGGGATCTTCCAGGTCTCCAGCGAGATACCAACCTACAACGACAGTCGCGATTTGTCAGTGATACCCATAAACCATACGTTTAATGAATGAGACGCACCGAACCAACCGATTTCGTCTTTTGCAGCAGCTCTTTCGTTGAGAGAATGACACTTTCGTGGAGCATCAGCACACTTTTCGCGACCGCATCTTCATTTGGGGCCGAGAAGCGCTTCTCACCGAGCACTTGCTGCAGAAAGAACTGGAACCCCGGTTTGCTGGCAAAGTTGAGCGGTAAGTTGTCCACTAGCGCCGTGAGCGCTGCATGTTCAAAGAAGACAATGAGATATACAAAAGGCGTTAGTCAGCTAAGCATCAATACAAGGTCATCAGTATGCTAGAATTGCAACAGCGTCTTACCAAGGTCTTGCGCAATCTGGTCCTGCGTGAGCGTGATTGTAGGCGGCACCCCATAGACGTTGTAGCTCTCGCGCTGCTCTTTTACGATCACACCTGGCGCACCTGAAGCGGATGCTGGTGTAATGGCAGCAGCAACCGGCGCTGGGAACACAGGGAACACCAGACCGGCGGCGTGCTTGTTGCTCTGCAGCGCGGCGAACGACGGTGACGTCCCAGCAGCGAGCGCCGCCGCCAGCTGCGGGTACACGGCCGCGAGGTCCGCGGGGGTGACGCCTTTCTGCTTCTTCACGGCGCGCTTGTTCTCGCGGTGTTCCTCGCACGCGTTGTTCGCCTGCTGGTGCGCAGCGTCCGTGCGGCCGGCCGTGCGCAGGTGCGAAAGCAGGTTGGACGAGTGGTGGCCCTTGATCACGCGGTCGCAGAACTTGCAGACCGAGTTGCCCATCGAGTCCTTCTCAAAGTACGTCCAGACCGCGGACACGCTCGCCGGCCCGTTGAGCGAGAGCGACGCGGTCGCCAATGCGGCCGAGTTCATGGCCGCGGCCACGACGGCGGCGTTCGCGCTCGCACTCGTGGCGCCAGCGGAGCCCTCGCCGCTGCCTGAGCTGGTCGCATCTTCGCTCGCACTCCGCTTCCCCATGATGCTTGATCGATGTCGTCGGTACTGTTGCTGTATACCGGTAGAAAACTTGCTTTGGCCAGTTACCAAGTTACCTACCAGTCGGTGAGAGACGAGCTCTTCATGTCGGGACCTAAAGCAATGTGACTCACTTCATTTTGGGCATGCGAAGCAAAAAATCGCCTAAAAGAATGTGCACCACGTCGTTTTGAAGTGCTATGAGAGAAATCACGTGTACCACCTAACTCCAGTGAGTGAGCGTTGGGAAGTGGAAGATGGGTCAATTTGCCTTTAGTAATAGGCAAGGAGCAGGTGAGAGGCTTTTGTGCTGCTTCGCATTCATTGATCAATAATAATACATTATTGGCAACTTGCATTTAAAAAGGGTTTTAAACAGCAGACCAAGGTGAGATGGGTTCATGTGCAGTCAGGATTGCAAACCTGGACCGCTTGGCCGAACCAGATCGCATTCGCCTGCTTCCCATGACGCAGCCTGCGTAGCGGCGAATGGGGAGCTCAGAGGCGCAAAGCCCTTAAGCGAACATAGAGAGCGAAGCGGACGCCACTGTCGAAAAGAACCCCCTGAGCCACAAGTCCACAGAAAGATGCTGATGCTTCGACGCGCCACCTACTGCAGCCGCCACGCTGCGCGCTGCACTACCCAACGGTCGCTCGCGAGTGAGTTCTTTCATGGGTTGGAACTTGCATGCACCCCACTCCATTCCTTTGATTGAACGAGCCAGCATCGACTGACTGCTTGTTGCTTTGCTTATGATGCTCCGCTGCAGCGCACGCTTCCGCCGATGGCAAGCAGACAATCGGCTTCATCGGCCTGGGCAACATGGGCCTCCCCATGGCGCACAACTTTGTCAAGAGCGGCTACGACGTGCTTTGCTTCGACGTGAACGCGGAGAACGTCAGCCGCCTGGTCGACCTCGGCGCGCGACCCGCAGCGTCGATTGAGGAGATTGCGTCGCAGGTGAGCACCGTATTCTCGGTGCTGCCGAACGACGAAGTGCTGACGAGCGTGGTGCTCGGTGACGACAAGGTCTCCGGCTCGGGCTTGCTGGCGAATCTTGCCAGTGGCGCTCTCCACGTGAGCTGTTCAACGATCCACCCAGAGACGTCCCGCCACTTGGACGGCAAGCACAGTGAGAAGGGCGCGTCGTACATCGCGGCGCCGATTTTCGCGCGTCCGGACGGCATGGAGGCGATGCAGGCGAACTTTGTCATCTCGGGCTCGAACGCGAAAGCCGTCGAGACTGCGACGCAGTGGCTCAAGTGTACCAGTGCGGGCGTGTACAACTTTAGCAACGAAGACGCCGGCGCTGCGAACGCCGTGAAGCTCTGCGGCAACTTTCTGATCGCGTCTGCGATCGAGTCCATGGCGGAGGCGCTGTCGCTCGTTGAGTCGAACGGTGTGGACCGCGTGCAGGCCATGCAGTTCTACAGCAACACGTTCCTCAACTCGGTGATCCACAAGGGCTACGGCCAGCGCGTCTCGGAGCGCGACCACCGTCCGGGCGGCTTTGCGCTCGAGCTCGGCTACAAGGACCAGCGACTCGCGCATCAGATGGCGCTGCAGAACAAAGTGCCGATGCCGTTCCTCTCGGTGCTCATCGACCGCTTCCTGAGCGAGCGTGCCAAGGGCCGCAGCGATTTGGACTGGTCGGCGATAGGCCTGGGCGTGTGCGAGTCGCGCGGCGTTGACGTCTCAGACGCGATCAAGCGCGCGCGCGACGCTGGCGACGAGAGCGGAAAGTAGGCGGTTGCTGTTGATGAATAGCTGTGTCTGTCATTAGAATTGTTCGTGAAAGTGAGCGGCGCTTCAACTTGTTCTCCTCCTGTTTTGACCCATTTCAGTACATTTTAACCCAGTTTTGACGACATCCTTTGAAGAAAGGAATGTGTTCGGAATGTCGTACTAGTAGCATTTGGATTGAGATTATCAATGTTGCTCGAACGTGCTTTGAAGGTCATACCAGGATTGTTTCTTGCTGTGTGAGCCGAAGCGAGAGATACGCAGTGAGCCAAAAGCGAAGAGCTCACGAGACAGGCACTCAGACAGTCCGAGAGAGCGAAGATGAAGCTGCTGAAGAAGCAGATCAACGAGAAGGACGGCGCGGGCTCCGTGGTGCTGCGCGCCGAGGAGCCGGAGGACATGTGGCACATCTACAACCTCATCCACGTGCACGACTCGGTCAAGACCACCACGATCCGGAAGGTAAAGAATGAGCGAGCACACGATCAGTTTTGGCTTTTGAACACGGACCGTTGGATGGATGGGTGTAACAAGTGGTTCTGATACACATGCGTGCAGGTCGTGAAAGAAGGTGCGACGGGATCTACGAGCAGCCAGCGCGTGCGTCTGACGTTGCAGATTGAGGTGCGTAGATTTTTGCACTGTTGTTGATGCTGCTGTGCGGATGGAGGGGGTTCATAAGCTGACAGTTGGTGATGCTTGGCGTTGCTTGACGATTGCAGGTGGAGCACATCAACTTTGACCCCGCGCTTTGCGTGCTGCGCATTAAGGGCAAGAATACGATGGAGAGCCAACACGTTCGGGTGCGTGCATGATCCATGGCATTGATGGTGCGTGTGATCTATAATCGCTGTATTGACAATAACGATGCGATGGTTTGCTGTTCTGAAATGCACAGTTGGGAGCGTACCACACGCTGGACCTGGAAATGAACCGCGACTTCACGCTGATCAAGAACTGCTGGGACGTGATGTCACTCGAGCGCATTGACCTCGCATGCGATATTACGAAGAAGGCGGAGCTCGCGGCCGTGGTCATGCAGACCGGGCTGGCGCACCTGTGTCTGATCAAGGGTCACATGACGGTGATCAAAGCCAAAGTGGAGAACAGCATCCCGAAGAAGCGTACAGGCAGCACGGCGCACGCCAAGGGCACCGAGAAGTTCTACGAAAACATCGTGCGGTCCATCAAGCAGCACATCGACTTCAAGCTCGTCAAGTGCGTGCTGATCGCCAGTCCGGGCTTCGTGAAGGATGACTTCTTCAAGTTCATGATGGAGCAGGCGATCCGCCAGGACGACAAGCTGCTCATGGAGAACAAGAGCAAGTTCATCTTGTGCCACTCGTCCTCGGGCCACAAGCACGCGCTCGACGAAGTGCTTAACGACCCGGTACGTCTAGGGCTTATTATGGCGAGCCAACCACTGTGGTAGGTTGGTTTTCTAACGACGATAAATGCCTCTGTCTGTCCCCCATAGGCTCTCCAATCCCAGGTTGCGGACACGAAGGCCGTCGAGGACGTCAAGAGCCTCGAAACGTTTTTCAGCATGCTGCACACGGACCAGGACCGCGCGTATTACAGCTACAAGCATGTGGTGGCGGCGAACGCGAACAACGCGATCGAGACGCTGTTGATCACGGACGAGCTTTTCCGCAGCCAGGACATCGCCACACGCCGAAAGTACGTGGACCTGGTGGAGAGCGTGCGCGCGAGCGGCGGCACCGTTCGCCTGTTCAGCAGTCTGCACATCTCGGGCGAGAAGCTGAGCCAGATCAGCGGCGTGGCGGCGATCCTGCGGTTCCCGATGCCCGAGATCGACGAGGCGGACGACGGCTCCGACAGCGACTCGGATGAGGCCGAACAGGAGGACGAGCTCAAGGAGGAGAACGTGTACGAGGACCTGTCGATGGACCCGCTATCCATGTAGACAGACAGGCGGTGAGAGTGAACGCGAAATACACACAGGAAAACGATAAAGAAAGCATCCATCGCTACTATAAGAAAAAAGGCTATGGTTACGCATTCGCTGTGTTGTGCGCCAGCACGAGGTTGTACACTTTCTTCTCAAAGTTTTGCGACGTGATGCGCTCGCCGATCGGCGCGAACGGGTTCGACATGGCGTTCACGTACATCTTGTGCAGCTCCGCGAAGAACTGCCACCGCACAGAGGACACAGCACTGTTAGTTCATGCTTCTTCCAGCCACTCGTTTGTTAAGCTATACGAAGGTAACAACACTGTACGCACCGATCGGAGTTCCGACTCGCGCACGGGCGAGTCCTGCATGATCGCCACGAACTTGACGGACGTGTTGGTGACGTAGCCGTATCTGCATAGACAGAAACACACACGTGAGGACGATTCACAAGAACAAGGCCAACCTGAGTCCACAAAAGAGCCTCACGCGCGGTAGTCTTCGATGGGGCCGAGGAAGCCGAGATACATGTCGTCCTTCGCGATCATTGTGCCGGCGCTGCGCAGCTTCTCTTCGATGATATCGAGCGACACGTGCGCAATGTAGTGGAAGCCCAGATCTTCCTCCTCATCGAACGTGCGGATATACAGCGGACTGTTCTGTACATATAAGCAATGGTATACAGAACAGACACATAGAGTGTGAGCAGAGCAGCAGCACGTCGTGTACAGGTAGATAGCATCAACAGCCAGCATGAGCACGCACCGCAGCGCCGATCACCGCTACGCACGAGATCATCTTCTCTTCCTTCGCTTGCTACTTTTGTTATCCCATGAGCTCTTCGGTCTGGGAACCATGATGTTGCACGAAGGTTGCGCGAACAAGTCGCAGAGAGTTGCTTTTGTGTGTGACCTTTCGAGCATCCATTTCAGTCAATGCTCACACACGTCACATGCGGTTCCTCCAAGCTCATGTGCACTTAGACGTCTTGCTCCTGCTGCTAGACTTCGTCATTGCCAACGCTCTCTTGGAAGTCCTGGGACTGCGAGTGCTGGTCGTCGGATTCCGCGTCGCGCGGAGTGGAGTACGCTGTGTAACCGGGGGACGTGGCTTCCGAGCCTGACACAGCGACTTGCTCCTCTTCTTTCTCCTCTTGTTTCACGACTCCGATTGCTTTCTCCCCCCCTTTAGATGGTGGCACAACAGCACCAGCGTCAATGGCTGAAGCTTTTGCAATAGCGACGTCGCTAGAGGCGGACTCTCCACTCATGGCGCGACGGGAACGTGCGTCCATCTGGCGCCAGAACTGCTGGATCTTCCTGGCGGCGGCGTGCATCGCCTGTTCAAGTTCTGCTGCAGTCAGATGGAGAGTCGACATGATGCTGGTGCTCTCATCCGCAGCGACGCTGTCGCTCATATGGTCTACTGATTCGACTCCAGTCATGATTTGCTTCTCTATGACGTCGTCGCATGCCATTTCTGCCTTTGGCTCATCTTGCAGCTCTTCGTTGGACTCGACAACCAATGTTGCTTGCCTAACCACAAAAGTGCCCAGATGAATGTCATCACTTATAGTTTGCAATGAAATCGCGTCAGCATCTTCCTGAGCAAAGCACTGTGAAGGCTGCTCATGCTCCACTTGTACCACAAGAGAAGGCACTCCCGAGTTCAGGACTGGCTCATCAGAGGAGCTCTTGCTGTCTTTCAAAGCGCTCGGTTCATCGTCCGCAGCGCCATCATTGGCTGACGCTGGAGAACTAGCTTCACTCGAATCAACAGCACTTGGCTCGCTCCTCGCTTCTTCTGTATCCAATCGAGAGGGATCAGGCGAATTGCTCTCAGCAGCGATCTCCGCTCGCGAGGGCGAGTCGTCAACGGACGATCCAGGGTCATTCAAGAGCTCTGACGACTGCTTTTCATCAACGATTCCTTGCTGAGTCTCTTGGTCTGCGCCACGTGGCTCAGAGTCTTGAATCACGATGTTTGAGTGCGGATTAACCACGTCCACGAGGAAACCCTGGCGGTGCTCTTGCGCACTGGGATCATGCGTCTCAAGTTCATTTGTCGCCTCTGGAATAGCCAACTTGGTGTGCGGGTCGACCACATCGACAAGGAAACCCTATTGGTGCTGCTCTGCGGCTTCGTTTGCAGTTTGCTCGGACTTATCCTCCTGTCCTTTTGGGTCATCGTCAAAGTCCTTCTCGTCATAGAGTTGATCTGATACCAGAATGGCAGCATTTGGGACAGTCGCAGCTGCACTCAAATCAATCGGTTCTTTTGCGGCTTGGTTCTCAACAGCAACTTTGGTTTCAGCCCCACTATCATCGCCATGAGCAACAGTACTGCTCTTGTAATCTTCTTGTTCATCTTCAGCGCCAGAGACCTCCAGTGGCTCACTAACAGCAGCATTGGAAGTAGCCAGATTCGCTGACGAGTCTGGGTCCTTGGTCGAGAGCTCTTCGATTTCAACATCAGCGTCATGCTCTTCCGGAAACTCGTCCTCGGAGCCATTGTCTTCGTTTGCATGCTCGATCTCCCTTTGCCCCACTGCAAGCGTTGCTTCGTCGATCGTATCTGCTGTGCCTGGCTCTGCTTTCAATGCGATCCCTGGAACGTGGTTCTGCTGCTTTGAGTCTTCACTGAAGCTCTTGTACAAACCCGGATCCTTGCGTGCTTTGACATCATCCTCACCACCAGCTATACCCATCTTACTGGGCTGAGCGATTGGCCCCTCTGTGGGACTTGAGACTGGCAGAACTTCCTGTTCTCCAGCAGGATCAGGTACCGGGTCAACTGCTTTTCTTGGGCCAAGTTCCGACCCACCAGCACTTGAAGGCTGACCCTTCTCCTCTGTCGCGGGTTTCAGTTTCTCCGCAGTCTTGTTTTGCTCTGGTGTAGTTGTGGTGGGATCACCAGAAACCTCTAGCATCACCACGGCTGCATTATACTGCTGCTGCTGCTGCTGCTGCTTTGTCTTTTCTTCTTCAGGGACGACTATCAGTTGCTGCAGCGCCGCGATCTTCTCTCGGGTCGCCGCCACCTCTCTCTGCTGCTCCCGGCTCTTCTTCTCGACCTCCAGTCGCGCTTTCACTTCCCTCGCCGTGCGGATGTGGATGTTCTCCTCCAGTTCGCACTCAGCCTCGAGCTGCGCGAGCCGCACCTGCTTGTAGTACTCGGCCTCCTGCGCGCATCGCCGGGTCTTTGACACAAAACTCTCTTTCTTTCTGGTTGGGTCTGCTGGCTTTGCTATTAATGCTAACAGCACTTTGCCTCTAGCAGCACTACGTGGGCCGCTGGTCGATGGAGCGTCTTGTCTTGATGCTGCCTTCGCGGTGTTGCTGTTCGCGCTGCTGGCACGAATCGAAGCGCAGTGGTGGGGCTTTGTTACTGAGACCTTGCTTGACTTCGTGTCTCTATCCACCCCGCCCTCAGTCCCGATGGTACCGCTCAGCACAGCCGAGAGCTTGAGTTTCCCCACAACCACCCCACTGGAATGCCTTGGTGGCGATGCTGGCGCTGTGGACATTGCTCGCAGGCGCTCGATTTCCCTGCGGTACTCCTCGAGCTCGACCTCAAGCTCTTGGTATCGGAGGAATTTGCTGCTCAAAGCGGAATTGTAACGAAGTATCAAGAACCACTCAATAGCGCAGCAGCAGTACGGCGTATTGAAGGTCGTACCTGCTGTACTTTAGCCGATCCAGCTCTTTCTTGCGCTCCGCTGCGATCGCTTCGGCGTTCACAACCTGCGGTTATCAACAGAGGGCAGTCACTATGGGATGTCTAAGCTCACTATGAACGCGATATCAGGTTAATGCAGGTAGACCCAACTCACTCGCTGCTGGTTCTCCATCACGAGGCGGTCGGTGAGCTCCTGCTTGCGCTTCTTCGTGAGCTCAGCATCCTGCGGAGCTCGCAGTACGGCAAACATCGCTTGGAGCTATTAGGAACACAGTAGCACATATAAAGGCACGGTTACTCGTTGAGCATATGGACGCATACGCTGATAGCATTATGCAAAAAAGCTAAAGCTATCCATACGTCTTTATCTTTCTTTTGCAGCGTCTCCTGAAGCTTGCGCATCTGGGTCTTGAGCTGCAGAATGAGGTTGTCCTAGGATCACACACTCCAAAGTCAGCCATGTGCATTTACTAGGCATTAGATGGATGCATATGATAGGCAGCAGCCCACTTTCTCCGCGATCTGCTTCTTCGCAGCGCCCAGGTCTTCCTTCGTCCGCTGCCACTCTCGACGCTGCTCTTCAACCTGATGAGCATGATTTGTCAGCAAGGCAAGAGGGAGGCCAGCAGCTGCATCATCATACAGCAAGCGAGAGCCACACGCACCAGTATATGCTCGTACGCAGCAGCATTGGGAGGCTTCACGCCATGAGCCACAGCGAACACGCCGCCTTTGCCCATTAATCAATCAATCAAAGGCACGCACACCTCTAACTTTCGGTCAGCATGAGAAAGGCTCATTGGCGAGTTCGCGTCTTTTCGGGTACCCAATTATGTGGGCCACCTCATGCGAGTCCATATAGAAATAAAAATTCAAAAGTCAACTTCTATTTCTAAAAATCATCCGTGAGAAGTCGCGTATCCATCGAAAAGTGGCGGATCCGAAATGCAGACAGAATCGCTTTAGTGCACATTAAGAAATAACGCCAGCAGCAGCAGCAGCTCTACGGTCACCGCTTGTTGCAAACCCAGCAAAGCAGAGAGCAGCAGCACTATACTAGCAGCAGCGCAATGGGCGAAGCGCCGAGCTGGCAGCACATGTGGGGCGCCAAGGTCAAGATGCCGTGCGACATGGAGGACGACGTGCTGGAGGACGCCATCAAGCACGTGACCTCGCGCTTGTCCAAGTTCGACACGGAGGAGTGGGAGAAGCAGGGCCTGACGGTGCGTGCTTACGTTGTTGGTTAGCTATTCGAGTGTGCTGGTGTTAGTAGCATTTAGCCTAATGCGTTGGTTGATAATGTCGTAGGTCTGCGAGGAGATCAAGGCGCACATGGACGAGCGCTGGGAGCCGCACTGGGTGGTCTGCATCGGCCGCAACTTTGGCTCATACGTCACACACGTCACGCGCAACTTTGTGTTCCTTTACTTCAACGAGAAGGCGATCATGGTCTACAAGGCAGGCTGAGCCAACCGCCACTCACGCACAAAGGCAGCTGCTATAGCGTTGTGTGCATTGCAGTCATTTCCAGCGCAGTGCGCGCACGAACAGCTCACCGGTAGCCAGTCGCTGTACCATATATACACGTAACTAAATCTAATCTGTACTGTTCAACCTCATGGAACATGCATGATCCATGCCACAGAGCACAGCGCTCATCCAGTGGTGCTCATGCTTGACCAGAGCAATAATAAAAATATACCCCCAACTACAAAAATACATCATTTGCGCATTGCCAAATACAATACCCTCTTCAAATCGTATACACGTCGGCTTCTCACGGGAACGCGGATTTCTGTGAGCCAAATAGTCCAGAGCTTTCGTTCTCCAGTCTGCTGAATTATTTGGCTCACAGAAATCCGCCACGTTCTCGTGAGAAGTCGACGTGGAAATGGTTTGAAGAGGGTATCTTATTTGGCGTCAGAAACTTAGCATCAACCTTGCAGCCAGCCAACAGTTTTTTTGACACGCTTTTGAGCTTTTGGCTCGAAGGGTTACCGACAAAGCAACCCGCGCACATAAGACACAACAGATAGAGAAGCATGGCGCCCGCAGTGAAGAAGCAGCGCATGACCAGCGACGCCGTCGTGCACACGAAGCAGGAGGCGAACGGCAGCGCGTCCCCAGATCCAGAGCTCGTGCGCGATGAGAACGATGATGACGAGGACGACGATGACATGGAGGACGAAGAGTCACCCATGTCCATCATCGCGCAGTTCCAGAGCGAAGATGTACGACGTGTGCTGCGCCTCATTGTGATGGCGACGCGTATCAATCGACATGGCTGCTGACTGGCTGTCTTGTGAATGTGCTTGCTGTGGTTGATGCTCTTTGCTTCTGATATAGGGAACGAGCGTCGGTCCGCAGTTGGACATCCCACTGAGCTCGAATGTGAACCAGATGGAAGTGCTCGTGAACGAGTTGCTGCAGGTGCGTTCGTGTTCCGAGTCACTGGCTTCTTTAGCGTATGGTGGTCAGACTCGTTGTTGTGTTATGTAGTGACACATTGATACTCATGCAACGCGCTTTTTGCACTCACTGTCATCATCAACAGAACGGCAAGAACAAAGTGCCGTACTCGCTCTTTGTGGGCGAGACCGAGATCACGAAGTCGCTCCAGGCCACTGTGGAAGAATTGGTACGCTCGCTTCTGCTTGATAACTAGATAGCGGAGCCTCACACGCTCACACTGCTCGTATGCTTCTTGCCTGTGCGACGCTTGTTCAACAGAAACTGTCGACGGAAACGGCGCTGACGATCACGTTTCAGCCGCTCGCGGTCTTCCGCGTGCGTCCCGTGACGCGCTGCAGCGACACACTCCAGGGCCACTCGGAGGCCATTCTGCACGTGAGTTTCAGTCCGAACGGCAAGAAGCTGGCAAGCGGCGGCGGTGACGCGACCGTGCGCTTCTGGGACACGAACACGTCGATGCCGAAGCACACGGGGCGCGGTCACAAGCACCACGTGCTCTGCACGGCGTGGGCGCCAGACGGCGAGCGCTTCGCGTCCGCGGACCGCAACGGCGAGATCCGCATCTGGGACCCGAACACGGGTAAGCAGATCGGCCAGCCGCTCAAGGGACACAAGCAGTGGGTGAACTCGCTCACGTGGGAGCCGATGCACCGCAATGCCAGCTGCGAGCAGTTTGCGAGCGCGTCCAAGGACGGCAGCATCAAGGTGTGGAACGCGCGCACGGGTCGCCAGGTGGCGTCGCTCTCGGGCCACACGGACTCGGTCGAGTGCATCAAGTGGGGCGGCGAAGGGCTCATGTACAGCGCGTCGCGCGACCGCACGATCAAGGTGTGGCAGATGGAGGGCGATCATGTGGGCAAGCTCGTGCGCACGCTGGTCGGCCACGGTCACCGCATCAACACGCTGGCGCTTAACGTGGACTACGTGTGCCGCTCGGGCCCGTTCGACCACACGGGCAAGACGTTCGCGACGCGCGAAGAGATGCAGCAGGCAGCACTCGAGCGCTATCAGGCCGTGCGCAAGAGCCAGCCGGAGCGCCTGGTGTCCGGCTCGGATGACTTCACGCTCTTCTTCTGGGAGCCGGCGGAGAACAAGAAGCCGATCGAGCGCCTGACGGGCCACGTGCAGCCCGTGAACCACCTCTGCTTCTCCCCGGACGGCCGCTACTTTGCGAGCGCGTCGTTCGACAAGAAGGTCAAGATCTGGAATGGCCAGACGGGCAAGTTCGTGGCGACGCTGAACGGCCACGTCGGCGCCGTGTACCAGGTGTGCTGGTCGAGCGACTCGCGCCTGATCGTGAGCGCCAGCAAGGACTCGACCGTCAAGGTGTGGGAGCTCGCGGACCCGAAGAACGCCAAGATGACGCTTTCAGGCCACGAGGACGAGGTCTACGCGCTCGACTGGAGTCCGAACGGTGACAAGGTGGCGTCCGGCAGCAAAGACCGCAAGATCAAGATGTAAGTGTCCTAGTGCTCGTTTATTTGGTTGTTTTGTGTGTTCGTGTGCTTATGCGTACTTATCACTGACTGTCTGGTGTCTGATTGTTGATGTTTGCAGCTGGTGTCATTAAGTTTATGAGTTCGTACGACCTTCCCACAACATTTTATAGACTTTTGACTTCCTAAATAAAACCACATCCTGCTCACTCGGACAACCTTCACGCGACTTCTTCGTCTGCATATTTCCTTACTTTGGATCAATTAAATCGATACCGGTTTAAGCTTGATAAGAATTTGAAGACTAAAATAAACAGCACATTCGACTCAATCATTCCCTGCTGAGTTCCCGCCAAGCACGTAAAGCAAAAGCCCGCCAGTTTTCTTGTCAGCCAGAAGCAAACAAGTCGCCAAGAGCCAAGCAGGAAGAGATGAAGCGCGGACGCGAAGAAGAGTGCAGCTACGCAGAGCAGGAGGCGCAGCAGAGCAGAGCTGCTGGCGCCACGTTCTCCCCCGTGCACCCGTCTTTCCACGCACAGCATGGCGCCCCCACATTCGGGTCCATTTCGCCCTGGAAGCAGCAGTCGCTAGTCGGCGTTTTCCAGCGCTTTGCCAAGCCAGTGCCGATGAAGCGGCTCCGAGACCGCTCTGTGCCAATCGGTAAGCCCAAGGGACAGGAACATGAAGACGGGCTGATTACGAATACTTGCGTTGCTGTCATTCCTCTTCTTTTTGGCTGACTGGATGCATTTCATTTGTTTGCTCGATGGTTGGTTGTAGACGCGATGAGCCGCATGATGTCGGCTGCGGTCACAAGCGCGAGGATGAAGAAGCACAGCGCGCAGATGCAGGCGATGGCGATGCTCCCCGCGACCAATAGCGCGTGCTGCGCTGTGTGCGAGAGCGGGAAGAGGACCCTGGCCGCGCCGCCTGCGCTAGACCGGTGCTCGTACTGTGAGAAGCTCATGGGGGCGTGCTGCCGCCACGAATGCGAAGGCTGCTTCAGCCAGTTCTGCTCGCTGTGCTCCACACTCAAGTACGTTTGCTTGTCATGTGTCATTCAGTGGGCTTGTGCTGTGCTGCTGAGTTGTTTACTTACATGTTATGCTGTGTCTGCGCTTTTGAATTCCCTCTTTTGTAGCTGTGACCAGCAGTTCGACCGCGTGCTCTGCTGGACCTGCAACGATGCGGGCATTTAGATGCATTTCGCTCTGTACATCTCCCCACCACATTAATTTCTAACTTAAATGTTGCGTTTTCTTTTCTTTCATTGGTGTACCTCCTGGGAGCTCGATAATGTTGGGAATTGGCTGCGTCTTTTCTTTTCTCACCATGTCTGTTACCTCTAACTGAATGTGCCACCGGTGGTGACAGCGGCTGCGTCGTCACACAGGAAGCGTCGAACCATTTCGTGCGCGATGTGCGGCTGATCGCGAGGCACCATCTACCGGTTTTCGTGGCAGGAGGAGACAAAGAGAAATAATGACATGAGCAACGATTCTACAACCAAGAACAGCAGACACGCTCAAGAGTACTTACGTGGCCCGCCTCGAAGACCTTCATGAAACTCAAGCCGTGGGCACTGCGCACTTCCCCCGCTTGCTGCCCATTCAAGCTGAATGACACCATTGGCGCATCGCTGAACGCCTGCTGGTGGGGCCACTTTAGCTGGCGCGTCCACTCGTCCTGAGCCTTCCAGTTCACGACCGTGTCTGCGTCTCCTCCGTACACGAGCACGCGAACGCCTTGCTCGAGAAGGTTCGCCACGTGGACTTCGCTTTCTTCCAAGTAGTCCCACTGCTCCAATTGCGCTGTCAGATCGGTACTGCAGAGCTGCCACGTGCGGTCGGGCACCCCAAAGCACTCGAGCACTGGCTGCTGGTTGACAAAGTCTTCGAGTCGGGAGAAGCGGTAGCAGAGACCGACGCGGTCGTCCGCGTGGCACTCGCGCCGCATGTCGTACTCGTTCCAACCCGCGCCAGTGACAGCAGAGACCACGAGCCCATTGAAGTGGTGGAAGAGGCTGACCGCATCGTCGCACTCGCTTGCTGAAAAATCGTTGCGTAGCGATCGCTGACGATATGGGTTGTTAGCAAAAACACACCGCTCGGACGCCGAGGCGAACTGCTCCGCCAAGATTCGGAGTTGCGCTTCGATCGGCCCAAGGAGGTCCTTGTCGTACGTGTTTGAAGCTGCAAAATCCACAAACGAGTCCACCACCGACCTGGGGGAGACAACGCCATTCCCAATCCCGACCCCCTTCAGGAAAGGACCCCACCGCGGCGCGTCCGTTCTGAGCAAGTGCTGCGCCAAGTCCGGGATGTAGTGACCGCCGTAGCTTTCGCCAAAGATGTAGAAATCGTTGATCGCGAGCTCCGGGTGGTTGAGGAAGAACTGATCCAGAAACGCCGCCATGTCTTGCGCGGACTCCTCGTGGGTCCAGAAGTTGTCGGCATCCGGATCGCTGAACCCCGTACCTCTCGGCTGGTCAAGGAAGATCACGTGAGCGAAGGATGTCCACGAATGCGGGTTGAACGAAATTCGGTTTGCTTCGTCGTCGAAAATGCACGGACCGAGCTCGAAGAGCCCGCCGACAAGTCCTGAGCATCCAGGACCCCCTGAAAGCCACAGAATGACGGGGGCATCGCTGGGATCAGCTCCAGACTTCGAGGACTCGTAGAAAATGTAGTACAGACCACTCAAAAAGCCTGTCTCCTTCTTCGCTTGTTCTCCGCAGAGAAGTAGACGACAGGGAAGCATGATCATCTGGTGACAAAGCGCTTGCGGCTGCGTACAGCTTCCTGTCCAGCACCCTCGCTGAGGAGCTCACGAAGCATAGCGTGGACAACACCAGGAGAAGTTCACGCCTGCGCATGATATATCTACCTGCGCGCCTTGCCGCGAAGTCTCGTTAGTGAAAGGCGTTTGGAGCAGGTATTCTGTGGATGTGACCTTTCACGAAGGACTGGTGAGCTGAAACCGATATGAGAGCCATTCGATGTTGTCGAAAACGCCAAAATCCTGATTGGATGTGTTACGTGAAAAGCTTCTCGTCGGAAATTTCACCATCTTGATCTTCCGCCCAGTTAAAAGAAAATCGACTCGAACGACCTATCCCCCTGTTCGTGACTTGGGATGACATGTACATCATCAATGGGAACGAAGTTCTCCGTATCGTCGCCATCGTCCAAGTAGAATGGCGTATTCCTTGAATCAGCTTTGCCCTGTGCTTGATGGCCGTATCGACGCATTAACTGGTCATCCACAGTCGAGCGGGTTCTGTTGAGCTGTCCGCCCAAAGGTGGTTCGGAGTTAAGCCTCAGCTGTAGCAGATGGAATGAGCTCAGCACAATACTGCGATTCGGAATGGAAGATGGAGTTGCTACACGTACCTTTTCCCGCATGAATGATTTGAAAAATGGCCTCGAATCGATTGAGTTCGATGAGTTCAAAACCCCTGCTTTGGATCTAGCGTTGGTCTTGATTGATCGTGGTGGTTCTTTCGCAGTTTCGTAGCTTGAGGGCTTTCTGAAGCCTGCCTTATTCGTTGGTCGTCCGCATGTAAGACTTGGAGGGCCCAGATCCAGGCTCAACACTTTTGGTACAACGTTGCCACTCGAGCCTTGAATGCCAGCCTTGATTTTTGTCGGTTGACCACTCTCTAAAGCCGTCCTCTTGGTAAACCGGAAATGCGCGAACATGTTCTCTGCAGCTTTGCGTTTTGTGTCGTATTTGAGCGCACTGGTGATAGATGACCTTCTTTCTCTTGCGCCGATGCCACTGCACACAGCGTTAGAGGTGTCAGAGGGGATAGCATGGACCACGTTCGGAGGGATTCTTGTCGGACAATCTCTCTCGCGCAAAGCTTCAGTTCGCCGCTCGCTTCCTGGATCTACCCGGACTTCAGCTCTAGGAATGTGGAATACGGCGAGATCAAACTGCTTTAATGCTTCCTTGCTCGGGGATGTCTGCTGCGAGGTATCATCAGGATGCTGCTGCTCTCGATCATTTGCCGATCTCGAGAGCGATTCACTCGCAGGAACATGGCGGAGAAACTGAAAAATACTCTGCTGCTTTGCCGCTCTCTGATGCTTCTCAAGCTTCTTGATCTCTCTCAGCAACTTGCTATCACAGTTTGAGGGTGCTGAGTTCGGCTCGCTTATTTTGAAGCAGCTTGTGGGAGTCACATTCTTTGTCGGCATTGTGTTCGCTGAGAGCTGCGGCATGGTGTTGGCTTTGGCTATAAAGCCTCGATCAGTTTGAGTGGTTTGCCCGTCCTGCTGTAGAGCTACTTCAAAACGCTGGTCCATCCCGGCAAACTGGTCGTGGAAGACTCGCACATAAATGAACCGATTGTTTTCTCTGAGAGCCTTCGTAATCTCAACGTCGAACGTTGACTCCGCTTGAACACCTTCGCGGAAAAGAAGCAGCAGATCTGGAGCCCAGACGAGCAGAGTGCACGTTTGCGCGATGTCTGAATCACTAGGTGGTGACGGATCGCGAGTACTTGGATGGTTTTTCTTCACAGCAATGTGCATCGCTTCGCCAGTCATTGATGTTGACGCAGAAAAATCTGCAATCGACGAAGCTTTCTCGACCAAGGTGGAGCAAAACTGGATGTCACGACTGATGTACTTCTTCAGATCTTCTGGATCAGCGCTTGCTAGTTGACGGAGAGTTCGCACGCCTGTGTACTCCAGAGCCTTGGCAACTCTCGTGTCAACTCCTTCGATTTGGTGCAGACACATGGCGCTTCCACTTTCATCCCACGAGCGCAATTTCACACAGCGCCACAAATTGTGTGCAATCGATATTGCTTCTCCGTGGTTGTGGTGTACCATGAGCTCTACCACGGCTACGCAGTTAAAAGTTAGATATTACCGAAAGGCTGCTACATACATTTAGTCAAACGCTTACCTCTCAACACCCGTTCCGCACCTTCCAGGCACTCCAACATTTCAGCGAACAAGGGGTCGTCTTGGAGAATGTGTCTTCCAATTCCAGCTTGAATGAGGATGTTGACCTTCATTTCGGTAGAATTTACGACGCTCTTGGTTGCAACACCTTTCACGCGGTATCTGATTTTGCCGTCGTTGAGCTGGTTCAGGATCCTCTTTTCGCTTCGCCGCAGTGGGTGATGCTGAATCTCTTCGCACTTCGCCAGCAGCTGCAAGAGGTAAGACGTGCTTAAGGGAGCTTGAACCAGACGTGAGATACTTTTCACAGTGTCCAGCCCTAGATAGTGCTGGCTCATCAACGTGCCCAACTTGGTTGGTTGAAGAGCCTCTGCGTCGTCGCTCACAGTGATCGTCTTACTCTCGTTCAGTAGTCTAAGCGAACTATCAACAAGCTGTTGAATTCGACTGAGGGAACGAGTCTGCTCGCATCTTGTCGCGAGAAATGTCGACTATTTCAGCAATGGAATGCGTCAGAAATGTCGGTATAGTTTGCCATCAACCATCGACAACAATCGTACCTCCATCCAACCTCTGGCTTCGGCTTTCCTACGCACTGATAGTACGTGTTATGACGCGCTCGATTAACATTCAGCATCACAACAGATGTCCTCACCTGTGCCAAGGACGATCTCGCAGTTCAAACTTTCGTGCAAGTAATTTGCTATCGAGCTCTCGATGACAAGATCGGTTGGATTGCTGCGTTGAACGCCATCGTTAGAAACGAGGCATATCTTCTGGAACAGCTCGGATTTGTCTACCTGCAAAGCTGCTGATACTTGTCGACCATCCTTCTTTCTGTCATGATCACTGCAACCCCGCAACTACGCAGAATCTTCGGTCATTTTTCCTGTAACAGGAGTGTCTTTTAAAACAGATTCCCATACCTATCAAAGCCTGGTCGTCCCGCTCTCCCGATCATCTGAAGAATACTGCTTGGGAGCTGCTCCTCATAGCCTGAGTCACCTTGATAAATCTGAGTTGATTTTATGATGACAAGGCGAGCAGGCTACAATTGTATAGAGCAAGCCTGTCAGAAAACGCTTACTGGGACAGCACGACCACAGGAAACAGCTTACCAGATTGACTCCGACAGCGAGAGAACTGGTACAGCTGTCAGCACGAAGATACATTGTCAGAAGTAGAAGCCTCACCCCGTGCAAAAAAGCAGCGACGTCACCACAAAACTGGTAAATGGCCTTCGCGAAACAATTCTTCAGTGATGCGTCTATGAACCACCATATTGTTAGTTCACTTCCATGCAATGACGCAACGATTGCGATCGACACTACCTTTCTTCAGGTTTGAGAGCAGCATGATGGTACCCGATTCCACGGCGCAGTCCGGTAAGCCATCGCTGATCAACTGAAATCTGAAACGATGTCATATCGGTAAGTAAGTGGTTGCCAAAGCTCAGACGTAGAATATCCCTGCTTACCTTTGCAGCTTCTTCAAGTAGCTTTTGATGTGAACATTCAATATTTTAGCAAGTTCAACAGAGCAGCTTTGAGGGCCTTTTCGTACCTTGTTGCTTGCAGAGTTGGTGGAAGGTATACTGCCATTGGCGTACGCTGACAGCGATCTACAATGGAAATCGTGAGATTGCGATCATCCCAATCAACGAAGTCGAAAAGTTGCTCCGTACTCGGCAAGACGCATCGCGGATTCCCTTGAATTGCAAAACACCAACGCCGGTTTGCCGCTGGAATACTTGCGAATGAGTGCGTGCACACTGCTGTCCAGGTTTCTGCAATAACAAAAAATGAGCCACACAAACCTTCGATACCGTCTTAAACTCTTCCAGCCATCCTACCGTTCAAACAGGAAAGGGCTCGCTGCATTATTGTAACCGACTACGTGATAAGTCAATGGCACTGTTACAGGGAGAGTGCTGTCAGCTCCAATCGCGAAGACCTTTACGATACATGTAAATGTAACATCAAGCGCACCTGGCCGATACTCGCTCCCGAACTTGGAAACAAAAATTAGTTTTCTTACAAACATCATTTGCATATTTGAAGCCAGCATACTACCTGGAAGAGCATGTCGCTCGGGCAATGAACCCACTTTGCAAGATCCGCAATGTTTGAGAAAGTTGCCGACAGTCCAATGATGCGCCTAATCACGATCCAATGAATGAGGGTGCTCAAGTCCATCCATACAACAAGGTTGAACGTACATTTTTTCATTCGGATGACCACTCTTTTCCAAAGCAGACAGCTTTGACATATTCATCATTCGACAAATCACACTTTCGAGTACTGCTCCTCGGGAGCCATCTCCAATTTGATGGATTTCGTCGATGAGTAACAGGTCGACGGAAACTGCGATGCTCTGTGTAGTAAATATGAGGGAAGATCAGAACATGACATGTACACTCACAGAAGCAAGAAGCTAAATTACCTGGTCGTAGGGAGGGGTCCTCGTCGTCGCATCCCACTGAAGTGTTGCTTTGCACGTTATCACCTCCTCACAAATGTCAGCGAAGGAAAACAGGTCACGTACCTTCTCAGCGGTACTGAGGAGTACATCGGCATCCTCTGCTTCGTCGTCGTCACTTGTACTCAAATCACTCGACAAGTCGACGAACTTCATGTTCAGCGTGGTCTCTCCAAAGCGAGCACTCCAGTCGCACAGTCTAGATGGTGCACAAAAAAGCTGCACCGTTAAGAGCAGCTCCTTTCCGCAGCTGATCACGCGCAACGTCACCTTTCTTGCAGCAGCGCCTTCGTTGGGGCGATGTACAGCGCTTTTGATCTCGTCTCACGACGCTTCTCAAAGTTCTGGAGGAAAGCCGCTTCAAATACGGTCGTTTTACCCGATCCTTTTGACATCACAAACGAATCAGCGCAAGCTTGTCTCCGCCATCACGCCACACAATTCGAATTATACCTGTTGGTGCGCAAACAACAAGATTCTCTTCCGATGTGAACGCCGCCGACAACACCTGCTGCTGCACTCTGTTCATGCGCTGGTACTTGAAGCACGGGAGCATGTGGGCGGGGAACACGCTGCGCATTTCCGCATTCTGGCCGACTTTGTCTTCTCCCATCGTTGCTGTGTCTGTGTGTATGTGTGTGTGTGTTGCGAATCGAAGTGCAGAATGCGGGCTTGAGGTCAAAGAGCGTTCCATCACTTTTCAGAGTGATGATCGCAACTTCAACATGAGACTAAGTTCGCATCCATGTTGTTAGGTTCGCGTGGTGGACGTACTTTACCACGCAAACACATGTGGTTGACAGCCTGAACTGTGAAGCCATCTCCGAGATGGCTCGAGATGGCTTCTCGCGATTGCTCCACGTTCCAGAGGATTGTGTTGCTCTTGAGCGCGTAGCCTGGTCGAGATTGTGCAAATAAGTGTTGCTCAAACCGTACTTGAATGCACGCGCGTGTGTGTTCAAGTTGAATGTATGACTCTGATTTATTTCATCTCACAGCGTTATCTTGGGAGAAAGCCCCAGCGTTTGCTATTTGCTTGCGTCTTGTGGCGGCTGTACAATGCAGTCGCGCGGCGTCCGCGCCTTGTGCTAGTGAGCGAAATCAGCGATGAGTTGGTTGACTGCCCAGTGCTTGGCGTCTTCCACGAATCGAGCAGCGAGTATCGGCGCTCGGACCCGAGCTCACTTGGAGGGGCGACACTGCTTCGCGCGGCATTCCCATTGGTGGGGCGTGTCGGTGGGTAGCCACCCAAATAGGACATATTGCTGGATGGTGGAGGTTCCAGCTGGCCCTCGAGGGCCCTCACATCTGGCATGCTTCCACGATGGGTGCTCGGCTCGTCAATGTCGATACTGTATTCAGCAGCTTTCGCAGCGTGGTAATCCGTGTGCGCAGGCTCGTAGTTTGCGCGCAGAGTCGACTGTCGAAGAAGTTTCGGCGACGACAATGGAGACGGGTTCGAGGCGTTACCTTTGAATCGAAAGCTTCGAGGGGCTGGTGCCTCAGTGACTTCAAACTTCTCTCCGTCGAAATTGATACTCTTTGGAGGTGCTTGAATTCGCTCTTCCTGCTCAGCTTCGTTCTCGCGCTCGTCATCAACCACAAAAGTGCCATTGTAGGTCGAGTTTTCTCTCTCGTCATCAACGTTGAAGCTCATCAAACTCATCGACATGTCCTTGTCACAATTGCCTCCGATTTCTGTGTCGTAAAAGCTGCTTGGCGGCGGCGGCGCGCGTTTCTCACCATCTCGGGCTTCTCGGACTTTTTTTTTGAAAGACTTTCGACTCTCCGTCAAAGTCGCGTTAAGCCAGCGCGTGCTCGTTCTTTCCATGAAGCTGGAAGAAATGAAGCTCTCGTCCCGTCCACGCTCGCTTTTCACGATGCGAAGAATACGATTTGCGTTGCTGATCACAGCGTTGTCAGTGGTCGCCTGCTTGTTCTCCACCAGCGTCTCCAGAAACTTTACCATCTCTGAATAGTACGTCAAGTCACGTAGGAGGAAATCCGAATCTGGTTTGCTTGATCCATCACCTGGCGGAGTGCTTCGAACTTCCAGAACGCGGCGAACCAGCTTCAACAGAGCCGGGATGTCAGGGTGCTGCATTGTGATTCGGCAACTGAGTAACTCCAAGAACTCGCGCGAAACCATCTCCGGAAATTGAAGCAAGCGACGGGCAAGACGGAGAACGCAACGATACGGGAAGATTTGCACCATGTGCGAGTTGCAGTGGCGCACTAGCTTCACAATTTGGTCCGGGATCTGACTGTTCGCAATGCTCTCGTCGATGTCGAGAGGGGCTCGTAGAAGGTACGTCATCGCTGTGGTCAATTTCTCAACTTCGTCGGCAATTGCTTGAATCTCCGTCTGTGGGCTCTGAAGATCAATCGTGACGAGACTGTCCCACTTGGTGCGCCACAGCTGGAAGAGAAGCTCGAGGTTGTGCGCTGGGTTCGTCAATGCTTCAGGATCCGGGCGTGTAAGGAAGCGATCGAGGTACAATCCGGCCACGAAATTGTTCGGATAGTGAACATAATCCGTATCATCATCGAGAATGACTGAGTCGCGCTTCACGAGCGAGCGCTCCAATCGGTTTCTGCAAATGATCTCATCCAGTTTCTTCCGAACCTCGGTTCTCCAGTGCGAGTTCCAAATTAGATCACTTTTGTCGTGGTTGTCGTCGAAGAACTTGGATGCTTTGGTGTAGTCCAGATGGATTTGGTACACGAGGGGGTACGGTAGAAATCGGCAGAGTCCGCTATACATTTTCTCTCGCAGCGTAAAGTCTTTCTCGAAAAGCGCGTAGAGGATCTCGAATGCCGGTCCTCGCAACGCATCCGCGCGAAGAAAGTTTTCGTGGAGCACGTGCTGCTTGGATTGAAGCGCAACACCAAGAACTTCGACCCAAAGTCCACTCGACTCGACGTATTCGGCGACGCTGAGGCATGTGTCACAAAGCTCTGCTAAGCACGACAGCGCGAAAAAGGCTTGGTCGTATCCAAGGTGGTCGGTGATGACTTGCAAGCTCCACGTGAATTGGCAGAACGGAACAAGCATCTTCTCCAAGTTGCACTGGAAACCGCAGATCTTGTTGAGGATGAGAAGAGCGAGCTCTTGACGAAGCAGGTACTCGGTGTTGCCAAACTCGTTTTCCATTCCAGCTGGAAGACCCTCAGTGTTGCCTTGCTTCTTGAACCCGTACGTTGACAGCGATCGCCGCGATGAGATGGAAAAACCCTTCTCCTCAGCAACTTTGTCGAATGGTAGGAGATATCTGCCCAGCGTTGCGACAGAGATTGACGCGTTGACAGGGTCCAAGTCGTCCACGTGTTGCTCCAGGCATTCCACAAAGGATACCATAAACGCTGGAACATCTGCTAATACGCTGAGACACTCGAGGGCGGGGAGAGTGTCCGTGTAAAGTCCGAGGCTTGGATCTCGGTTCTCGTTCAGGAAGATGAAGATTGACTCCAAGAAATCTCTCGCTGAATTTGCGTCCAGATAGCTCTCGAGTGAGCTGGGGTTCTCTTTCGCTTTCTCAAGAAGAATGCTCAGATAAATCCCTCCAACGACAGGCTCGTCCTTCACGCAGTCGTACATGTAATTCATCGAGCTTTCCAGGAATGACAACTCGTCGCCATTGGCATCCATGCAGTATTCTTCGATAACCTGCATCAACTCCGAGCGCATACTCTCGTTCCAGATGCAAGTCGGTTCGCGGACTTCGGAAAGCAAGATCTCACAAAACTCTTGTCCAGTCGGTTTCTCCAAGTAATCCAAGAAGTCAACCGGGAGCAAATTGGCGAGTGCGTCCAACGCTTTCGATCGGCTGTCACCGTTCAGTCCCAACGCGATAGCTTTGATTGCGAGAAAAGCACTGTCCAGCGTTTCGCGTTCCTTCTTGTGCTGAGCAATCCCGGTGTCTCCATATCGATACGCGCTCGCTCCTTCTCCAGACGTCAGCATGAGGTACAGTCCTTTCCAGAAGACTCTTGTTGACTCCACAACTCGGTTTTGAAGCTCGTGCGATCGACAAAGAGCCGAAATGATTTCAAAAGAAACCTTCTGGAGCTGCCACGGCTGGATATTCTCGAACGATAGCATGAGCTGATCAACCAAAATGTAGATGCGCTCTCCGTGCTTGTCGTTGCTCGTTTCAGCTTCAGCTTGAGAGTTGTACTCAGCAGCGGTGAAAAACGTTGAGATAT
>JAASFU010000137.1:0-42210 GCA_023333955.1 Globisporangium paroecandrum
ACGGATACGCTCAAGGACTTCTACGAGCAGCACTACAAGGCGTACAGGAGCGGCATAATCTTGGGTCACGGGCTGGTCAGGTGTATGACTTGTTCCAGGCTATTGAACCGAGATACGAACGCTGCGTCAAACATCTGGAAGACGGTGATGAGCACGATCCGAGGCGAGGGTCGCCCCGCGTATCTTTAAAGGGTCTCAGCGGGGCTTCGTTGGTTGCCACACCCACGATTGACAGTTGATTGTTCCAGGTGATTGTTAAAGTATCGATACTTTTGTGCAGAATAACCATACCAAACTGAAGGAATGTTTTTTCGTTTGAAAGTGTCTTATAGAAATGCCATGCTATGCAGTGATAAATGACATCACACATGCATCTCTCGCCAACGACTACATGCAAATATCAAGTACGAATATAAAAGCAGCCTATGAATCGAGCTCAGTAACAAAGGCTTCGTTCGTCCTTGCCTCTCGGCTCGGTTCGGTTCGCGTCGATCTTCGGTCATCTTTTGAGTAGCAACGAGAGCACCACCAGCAGCAGCAACAACGCAGTCTTCTCTTTCCGCATTTACTGCCTTACACCCGAGACGAGGAGTATGGCGGGTTGTCTCGCCCAGTCGGCGTCGACTCCTGGTGGTACGGTGCCGGGGCGGGACCTTCCGAGCCGCGCTCGACATCGGCGGTGCGGCGGGTTTCTTCTTCGTCGACAGCGTCGTGCTTGCCGTACTCGCAGAAGCTCAGCAGCAGCGTCATCACGAACGCCGCGAATGCGAGGAACGTGAACACGACCGCGGTCTTGATGCTGCCGCAGCGCAGCATGTTGCCGTACACTGAGCAGTTCTGCACGAAGTCCGAGCACACGAGAACGATCGCGGCGATCAGCAGCATCACCGCCAGCAAAAAGTCCATGAGCTGCTCGTAAAAGAGCGGTGGGCGGCCGCACATGCGTAGGATGAAGATCACGATCAGGAACCAGAGCGCGTACACAAATGCCGTGTAGGTAACGATCGTCACGTACGTCGCCGTGCTGCTGCCGAGCATGCTCCCGTAGCCATAATAGGACGTGGACACAAACGCGGCCGAGAGCGTGATCAGCGCGATCAGCGCGAAGGTGAACTGCAGGAAGCGCAGGAACACATGCGACCAGAAAATCCCCGGACGGCCCACAACTTGCATGATTGCTCTTGGTTGGTGTTCTTGGTTGGTGTTCTTGGTGGTGTTCTTGCTGGTGGCTCCACGTTGCTTGGGGATTCCACGGCGAATTTCTGAATGCCAAGTTTACGGAGCAGAGAGCCAAATGGGAGGCGGAGCTCGTCTCGCTCAGCATGCTCCCGTTGAAGAAAGTGATTTGCGACGAGGTCTCATCCCAGGCAAGCAGCACAACTGTGGGTTCTATTGAATGTGCCCGTTGACGTTGAGGACAGCCATCTAGCATCCGAGTTGTGAGACAGACAGACCACATAAGACTGGTCGTCGTGTGACCAAACATGCACATTTCATGGATGTATATCGATACTGTACCGATAAATAGACACTTGTTGGGGTGCGTCGACATGAGCGATATCACCAGCCATCATTTATCGTGGCGCTTTATCGAGGAACGATAATAATGACGGACAACTTTGCTAGGTGCACATTTGTGGAAAAGACAACAAAAGAATGGCCTTCTTAAAAGAAGATATGGTCTAACTTTGGGATACTTTTCACACCTTGGAATCCACTAACACTCCAATCAACGATCATTTGTTACTTTCAGAAGTTCTAGCAAATGAATGATCGTAAGTTAGACTAATGATTATTATCTGATGCTCCGCGCTTTGGGATACTTCTCACACATTTGAATCCACTAACAATTTATGAGTTTCTAGCTCCACCAAAACACCAACTAACTGCTGATTGGCTACAACTATTTGCAGAATCACCATAATGGCCAATTGAATCCTAGTACTGATAATAATTGTATAAGTGCATATATTTAGCCAATTAAAAGACACAAAATTAAGATTGTACGATCTTTAATCACCAAGTTGAAGTGCTCAACCATGAAAACTGGCGTTGGCGACTCAAAAACAGCGAAGCTCCTTGTTTTATAAATACCGAGCCTTTTTTTGCTCGTGCAGCGTTTGCGTTGGTGTGCTGCATTAGGTCTACAGGAATGGGGGTCTCTGGAACTCCACACCGCGACCACCATCGCTGCCTTCTCGATTGATCGATTGATCTGCGTCAGTTGAAACTCAAATCCTTCGCGCTCCGCTTTCTTCTTTGCGAGCCGCGCGTCACAATTCACCCACTTGCCCGCGAACGCGCCGCTATCGTGCACGGATCCGTCAAACTTGTAGGTCGCGCGGTCGCTCTTGTCGTTGTTCACGTACTCGTACGAGAACACGAGCTAGATCTGCGACCACCCGCCGTTGGCGATCTCGCAGATGCTCATAGCGTGCGACTTGGAGCTCTCGCGACTTGTGCCTCGTAGCATGTAGCCTGGGAGCAACTCGAGCATCTGCACGGTCTCGTAGACGTAGCGGTCGTCGCCAGTCGCTCACCCTGTGAACACGTACACGCCCTCAGTGAGCGGCAGGATACGATGAGGCGGAGGATTTGATTCTGGCTCTGGCTGGTGCGCCGCAGCCTGGCCGACTGCTATTGCTATTGGTGGCGGTGGCGACACTAATGATGTGAGCTGAAAGGCACGCGGCATTTGGTTGTTATCACTCGCAATAGTGCTGGCTATAGGACGCCACCGCCCTACGAGACCTGTCGATGTCGATGCGTGCGCTGCGCACTGGATCACGCGAGTACCAATGGTGGTGGTATTGCCACTCTGCGAGCGGATCGTGAGGCGAAAGCGGCACGTGTACGCCTTTACGATGTCATCGCCATCGTCGCTTGATGCAAACATATCCATCGAGGCGATACCATCGGAGACAAGCGCCACCACTAGCTCGTCAGGTGGTGGTGCTGCTGTTGGCGCTTCTTCCCCTTCGTGGGTGGCGTTTTTCATCGCCCTTATCGTAGCCGCTGCTGCGGTGTCTGTCTGTCAGTCGAGCTTGATGTGACGCATTCATCCAACTTGACTCAGATGGTTGGGTCTTTGAAAACATCCCACTCATGAACCCAAAAATCCATTCCTTGATTGGCAAAACCGCCAATATGCAATCATTCGATTGCCGGATTACACCATTACACCTGCACAGATCGAGAGGTCGCCTCTGGACAAATCGTGGATGCACGCCTTCGCGCGTGTCTAACGGCGGGAGTTGGCAGCAGCTTGACCAAGCGAACACGGACTGGATGTCCAAGCTGCTTCAATGACGCGCGTCTGTTGGGTTTTAGTGCAAAACCAGCCAATGGGCTTGGCCCATTTTATCATGAACGACCGACCACTTTCAAACTGAGCAGCGCACCAATTATATGTGATTGATCCATTCAAAAGAAGGTTGTTTCTTAGATGGTTGTTTAACTCAAGACGCGCGACACACTTAATAACCCTGGACGGCGACGTGCGTGTTTCTCTCTCTTCCTTCTTCTTCGTGGTGGTTCATGGTGGTGTGGTGTGTGGTTGTGAAATATGTATGATGTTGATTTCAGTAAGCGCATTCGCTGCTGCTTAGACCTTGGCGGCTGGGCTGTTGCTGTCTCCGATTGGCGAGAGCGCGCCGGTTGGCGTGGCTTCAATGTGGTACGCGCCGACTTCCTCCACGTGGTCGACCCGCACAACCATCTCGCTGTTGGCCGCGGCCGCCGACGCGCCAAGGAAATTGATGCCGAACGTCGCGAGGAACGCGGCCGCGGCCAGGAACGTGAACACGATACCCGCGGTGAAGTTGCCGCAGCGGAGGTTGCCGCCGAACAGGTCGCAGTGGTGCGAGACGTCCGACGTGGCGACCACGATGCCCGCGACGAAGAGCACGATCGCGAAGAACGCGTCCACGTAGCGGTCGATAATGAGCGACGGGCGTGGCGCGTAGTGGTAGAGCTCAATCGCGACAATGTAGAAGAGCGCGTAGAGCATCGACGTGTACGTCATGAGGATGCCGAACGTCGTGGCCGAGCTGCCGAGCGACGCCGACATGCTGCTGCCCGTGAACGAGTTGTACACGTAGTCGACGCTCTTGAAGCCCGCGGCGATGGTCGCGAGTGCGATGAGCGAGCACACGAATTGCAGGCCGCGCAGGCCGAGACGCGCTTGTGCGAACAGCGGAAACGACATGGCTGTGGTGGCTTGGTTTAGCTTGAGCTTGACTGGTTGGAGGTGGTTGGTGGCTTGTGCGCTTGGAGGCGAGTTGGAAAGTGAGTGTGATAGGAAAATGTATCAGGAATGGCGTGGCGTGAGTGAGGAGCTCCACAGGGAAACCACTGGAGCAAACGCTGAAAAACTCCAATTTGCTTTTGCAGTTGCCTGCTTGTATGCTTGTGTGTGTACCCAGCGCGGTGTGCGAAAAGGCGCCTGTCTTGCCTTTGCGCCTCCTACCTACACTTTTGGTTTTGACTTGTTTGTTGTATGTGGGGCCGCAAAGTGTCCCACACCACGTCATCCGTTATTATTTTCTTTCTTTTGGCCAAAGAGACGCGCGCACTGTGGTCAGAACGAGAAATGAGTGCTTCAACGACTCAACAAAAGCAAAAAGCTGGTGATCATTGAGCGGCTGGTTTCGTTTTTTTTGTGTTGGCAATGCCACACGGCTACCCGATGTATGAGAGTTTGTATGTGGGGAGTGGGTACACAAGGCGAGACAGACGGATGAATGTGGCGTGCGTTCAGAAGAAAGGCTCAGACATCCAAAGCTGGTTACCAGATGGTAAAGGCGGTGTGGAATGGAGTGGAATAGACTTGAGAACATGTGGACAACAAACAACTCGGCGAGCGTTAGAGATTTCGTGAGAACCTCCATACTCTAGTATTATTATTATTGGAGTCGTATTGATAAGAGCTGCTGGCATTTTCGCAGCAAAATATGCAGGTTCAAGATCAGCGGTGATGGGTGGTGTTGTTGTGGTGAGTGTTGGTAAATCCCAAGAAGAAAAGTGAAGGTTCAGAGGGAGGGCTGGGGTTCGTGTGGATACACCACCGATTCCTCTCTTATATGATCCTGTGAATCGTAATAAACTGCTCAATTTGAATTACTTTACGACTGGATGAGTTTCCACGACATCCAATCAAACGATTGGATGAGTAGCTTTTCGTGAGGATCGGTAATGTCCTAATATGTATTGTACCTCTATATATCAATCAGCTTCATGTTCAAGCAGCATGTTCATTTAGAACAGAGTTTCCACAATGCGCGCGGCAAGAATGTTGTTTCCAACGCTCGCAGTTGCTCGCCTTTCAGGAGAGAAAATTTGCCACCGACCACGCAGCGAATGGATTTTCTTGCATCTTCATCACCAGCTCAAAAGCATGAGCAGCTCGAGTCGTGTGACACTGTGGTACGAGTGATGACTTGGCTTTCTCTGAGTACTGATCGATTGAGTATTGAGATTGGACGCGCGCACAGTAATCTGCGGAATTGGATCAGTCGCATCGTTTGCGCCTTCAACGAGGATGCACGCCAAAGGATGTGCTCCAGAGTTGCTGACTGCCCTCAACTCAAAATGAATACGCCCTCGATCAACTGGTTACTGTATGTATGAAGGCATCATGGGTCTCAAGACGAACTCGATAATGATGGTGGACTCATACTCATTCCAGTCCTCTCTCTGACTCCATGACGGACAGAGGTCGTCATAAAAGCACTTCAGTATCCAGAGAGGCGCACCAGTCCATTGCTGGATTCGCTCACTATTATAATATGCGTCCGCTGGAGGTCATCTCGACGTGCGATAAACATGTCATCACCACGGTTCATGTCAATTCTGCTTGACTCGTTGTGTTCTTCAAACACGAAAGATGGATGGCTGGTTGCCGTTGCTGAGGCGTACTAGCGAAAGTGGGTGCAAGGGGCTGGACGTCGCACACAATTGCAGCACGATGGCAGGCACCTTTCGCATATGATGGCAGTGCAGGTAGGTGTGCAGACATGAAAGCGCTCATACAATGTAGACTTAGAGGGGGATTGTGATCACAGTTGACGGCACATTACGTCACGGTAGAGACTAAACGTGTGCTTTTAGTGTTCGCGTCTTTATAAGCAAATCGATAAAATTGCAACGTACGGCTTTGAAAGACGTTGCATTTCAGTATCAGTGCTTGGCTCTTCGAGTGAGAGCAATTGCCAGCGCCAGCCTGCAGCTCACTCTTCGCATACAAATGTTCACTCCAATTCACACACACACTCACACAACATGCATTCGCATCGGTTTGGTTTGTGAGAAGCTGATCTAGGACCGTGGATATAAGGATAGCCACGTTCCACTCTCATCAACGCCTAAATAGGAAAGCAAACGGGCTCAAAACGAGACCACTCGCCCCCAAGCATTTCTTTTCCACGCCTGTAACAGAGATCATGCTACTGGGAGTAGAGCAAACGATCCCCTGACATAGAGCATGGGAGGAACATAATAGGAGATACACGCACACATACACATTAGGGCACACAGCAGCGGCATCACACAGCAGACACACACAGGACGGACGCATGGCGAAGACGCGCGACGCGCTGTGCCAACTCGGAAACTGAACGACGAAGACGCAAACGCAGCGGCTTGTTGACTGGCTGCTCTTTCAATGGCGGTCGTTTCCCAAATGAGTGGTGCAGGGAGGAGCAAGGCGCTGTACCGCTGGAAGAGGTACAGCTGTCCTAAACAAAACATATAAGTTTAGAAAAACAGTTAATACTGCTATTAAAAGAAAAATAGCTTTTATTAAATGGAGTATTTGTACTACTTTTTTTATTAATCCACACAATCATGACACTCCAAAATTGATGAGCATGATGAACAGCGTTCGCTTCCTTGCGGGTGCGCGCTCTGCGTCGCGCGTGGCTGCTCATCCAGGCATCGCCAGTAGCACGCATGCTGTCCGCATGCATGCGCTCCCCGTGTTTGCTAGCCGCTCTGCGTTCCTCGCGCGCTGGAGCAGCTCCAAGTCTGCGCCGCTGGGGCTCAAGGATGGCGCAAATGATCTAGGCATCTCCCCGACGATGAAGATGGTCGGCGCGTACATCACAGTCAGCATGACCGCCATGGCTGTGATCGCTCGATACAAGGACCGAGACGCAGCCGAAGAAGAGGTACACAGTGATCATGTGCGGATGTGTGGGTATATGGGCGTGTGGTACTGAATGTTGATTGTGGTGGTGTGTTTGCTGTGCGATTTGCTAGAACGCCCGGGTGTTCAACATGGCGAAACGCGCTGTCGTGAAGGACCGCCGGTTCTTTGAGGCGATCGGGTACCCAAAGGAGTTTGAGCTGATCAAAACGGAGGCTCCTGCACTAGATGTGGACGCGGATGTGTTCACGGAAGGCTCGTTCAAGGTCATCGGCGACAAGTACGTGCGTGGGATGTAATTGTACTCATCATCATGCTTAGCTGGCCTCTATCTCCTTACATACACATGTATATCGCTTGTGTATAGAGGCACGGCGATCGTGACGTACAAGCAGGGTCCACTGCCAGCGACGAACCCGGAGGATGAAGCGGACGACGACAAGAAGTCGGGGCTCGTGGCGTTCGACGTGCTGCACGTGCGTCTGGAGGACGGCAGCGAGTTCTCTGCGCGCGACTCGTACTTGAAGAACGAGGCAGTGGCGACGCAGCAAAAGTCCCAGTCGCTCGGCAAGAAGCTCTTCTTCCCAGTACGTTTGTTTGTCTTGCGTGACGATGATGTACATGATGATGTAAATGTGTGGATATTCTGAAACGAACTGCTGGTGTACCGAAATGACAGGTGATTATTGGCGTGGTGATCGGCGGCATCTCATCGTTCTTTGTCATCCGGATCCTGCGCAACCGCCCGTCGTATGTGCATAAGCTGGTGCTAGACCACGTGAATAACAACGAGATGGCGCGCACGCTGCTGGGCCACCCGATCAAGAGCAACCGCAAGGACTACGTCGGCATGCTCTCGCAGCAGGCTGCGAACTACTCAATCTCATGCCGAGGACCAAAGGGCGAGGGCACTCTGATCATCAAGGCGTTCAAGGATGAGAAAGACGCGGAGCGAGAGGAGAACGAGGCGGGGCCGCTCGAGATCATGACGACGCCCGGTACCGCGTGGAAGTTCTCGACGCTGGTGCTCTCGGTCAAGCGCAACGGCAGTCAACGCGCAAAGAACTCCAAGACCATCAACCTTCTTGCGGGCAGCGGCGGCTCTTCTTCTGTCTCTCCTCCTCCACCAACCAAGTAGGATATAGTCGGATCCATGCGGTGCGAGTGGAGTGAGAATGGGAAAATGTGCGATTTCGCACACATGTAGAAGAGATGAGACAAACAGAATAGACCCAAATAAGCAAAGCACAATTATCACCCCCCGTATGAAGACTGAGCACGAATGGCTTGTATATTGTCTGTTGTCCAGTGGCTACAAGTGAGCTGCACTCACGCCAATCAGCGGCAAAAGCTCTCGACAAAAGTGGAAAGTGCAACCGCTTTTGCTGTCATTACGATGCTGAAAATATGTGTCAGTACATGTTTACAAATATGCACTCTACTTCAGTACATTAGCCTAGAATATACTGATATAAATCATCTATTTTTAGCTCCCTGGGTGAGAGTGCTGGTCCCATCTCAGCCCAAGTGATGGTCAGATCTGAGTCTGAGAACAACTGTCCAGTCGTGAAGAAAGAAAGATCTCCTCCATTCGAACGGTCACGCAGTTGCTTTAGGCTTCTGCTGCCGACTCGCTCGCGCGCTTTCCTCTCGCTCATACTCGCAATGTGAATCTTCGCGCGCTCGCCTCTCGCTATTCTATACAGTAGTTAGTCAGTGGCACCAGTCAGCACCTCCCTCTCATTCACTCTGAGACAGCGAGTGCAAGCGCGGGCACAAGCAACGTGAGCAACCTGATCTCTGTGTAGGACGGACGCCACTATCCAACTTGCCTCCACCCACCCATCCATCCACGATGAACATGAACAACATCATGAACTACTACTACCAGGGTCGTGCGAACGTGCCGATGCTCTCGTCGTTCTCCATGGACGTCACGACGTTCTCGAGCGACCTCTTTGACTACCCGCCGACGAACCCCGCACGCAGTGGGGAGCTACGCAACGCGTTCGTGCTCTGCTGGGAGAACGTATTGATCCCGACCAAGTGGCTCTGCCAGCGCGCGGGGCTGCGGCCAACGCCTAAGGGGCTGCAAGAGGCGAAGGAGCGCTCGATGTCCAACCCGTACCTGCAGCAGGCGCTCGCGACGATTGAGCAGCTCATCCTGCAGCTCATCAACGCGGTCGCGGCGTGCGGCCCCGTGTACATTGTGAGCGAAGAGAGCGTGCAGTTTGTCGAAGCGATGTGCAAGACGTTCTTCCCGCGACTCGCGTACTGCCTGTCGAGCCCTACGACGATGCAGGGCGTGCAGGTCGTCGGCGCGCCAAAGAAGTTTGTGTCCACGGCCGAGAAGACCGCATGGCGCGTCAATTTGCTGCAGAGCCTGACACGCGATCGACTCTTTGGGGGCGCGCCGCATTTGCTGCTCGACGCCAACGCGGGGCGCTTTGGACTCGTGGTGATCAGTCCACACCAAGTGGACGCGTTCGCGTGCTCCAAGACGCTCGAGATCGCGCCGTTCGTGATCCCCAAGAGCGTGCAGATCGCGAACGCGCGCAACCTGACGCTCGACCAGTTCTGCCTGCACCTGCAGACGCTCGGGCAGTATATCCACCAAGCCACACCCTGCGAGACAGCCTTCGCGGTCACTTTGTAGTAAGTTAGTCTGCATCAGGTCGCTCTGTCAAGCAGCCAGTGAACCAGCCAGCATCAAGCAGCAGCAGCAGTATTCTTTAGTGTATCCCTCAGTCTTTACTTAACCCACAATAACCTCTTCAACAACAAAGCAGCAGATTGTGTTAGCTTTAACATATTGACTTGTAGTAATTGAAGGCAGGTGTGGGGATTGATGAATCTTGATAGAGTCTTACTTAGTATATAGAGATAAGATAGAATGGTTGACTGACAATGGACGCGCTGGTTGGCTGGCTTGCCTTCTTCTTCTTCATACCTTGGCGGACGGTGGAGCGCAGACGCCAATGGGCGAGAGTGCCCCCGTCGGCGTCGCCTCGACGCAGTACTCTGTCTGCGGCATCTCGCCCTCGGTCGTCAGGATCACGAATGAGAGCGCGAATGAGCCCAGGAACGGCAGGATGGTCAGGAAGCCAAACACGGCCGACGCCTTGAGGTTGCTGCACTTGAGCATGAAGCCGTACTCGCCGCAGATGCTCATGTAGTCCGAGGTCGCGAGCGCGAGCGACGCGCACAGGTAGAAGAACGCGAAGAGGCCGTCAATGTCGCGCACAACGCAGAGACGCGGGCGCAGACTCGCCTCACCCAGCGGCCGAAGCTCCACGAAAACCAAGAACCACGCGGCGTACATCATGCCCGAGTACATCACGAGCAGTATCAGGTTTGACTGGTGGCTGCCCAGGTGGTACGTATGGTCGCTCAGCTCGCTCGTGGTGAAGCCTGTGGCGAGCGTTGCAAGCGCGACCAGCGAGCCGATGCACTGGAGCGCGCGCAGCGTCATTCTCGCGAGCTTCATAGTCTCCGGGGTCAACACAGCGCATGGCATGGCTGTAGTGGACTGAGCTCTGGACTGTCGGCTTGAGTAGCTGGGTGCTCGTGGGGTTGGCTGCAAAACGACAAATGGCTTGAGCAGGAGGAGGCGGGACGGACGGATGGATGCTAATGGTGGGTGAGCGGGTGGGAATGCGCGAATGCAGATTGTAAAGCAGCGGTTGGGCGCTTTTTCATGGAAAAAATCTTCGCTGAGCCCACCATTGTTGCCTTTTCGCATCGCTTCGCGTGCGACTTGTCGAGTGCTGACCGCCGGAGGACCGTTTTTCAACAACAGAAAGAAAGAAGAGGAAGAAAATCGGTCTCGCGTGCCAGTTGTAAATAAGAAAATTGGTGGAAAAGGAAACTGGTTTTGCATGACAGAGGCGGTTATCGATTTTACACACTTCCTAGCTTTGCTGATGAAGCTTCATGTGATCGTTTAGAGAGGAGGCGTGGGTTGGAGACGTTGGGGACAGAATTTGAAACCACCAGAGGGCATGGCATGGCATGGCATGAGAATCTCCCAAGTGTGTGGTTTGGCTGTGTGGTGGCACGAAAATGTGGAGCTCCTTCGCAGGGTCTTTCTCTGTTGAAAAAAAGTGAAACCAACGGAGCTGCGCGTTCCCAAATGAGCTCTTCGCACGCATTGCCTGTGCCAATCATGTCCTCTTCAGAGCAGCACTCTCTCTGAACCATTTCATTCGGTCAAAGACTGCAAAATGCATACATATTTGATGTGCATCAACATGGCTACACTTCAAAGATTTCTTCACCATTTTTGTTTCTGATAATTTTGGTTTGATCACTTTTCTGAACTCAAATCTCTCTTATATCGGTGGAGGTGATCCTGAAGCCCAGTTTTCCCTCGTACAGATTGCCGCTTGCTACTGCTCGCTCTGCTGTCTGCATCAAAAGCGGTCGATATTCACTGATGGCTGCGAGGTGTCGCCTTAATAACTCTGCTTCGCGGTTTCTGGTTCCGCCCAGAGCAAAAATGGCTGGATATGTTTATTTCTATCACTCCTGAATTAGACTTGAGCTTGCCATATCTACATTGCAACATGGACTTTGAGTTCTATTGCTGCCCTTCCTGGTCGGTCTTCAATCGCGAATCTCCCTCCACATTGGTACAGGTACAGGTACAGCCCCGGCTCTCCTCCTGGTCACGATGAAGTGCCTCACCAAACCTACGGCGTTCCTTGTCGTGGCTGCATGCCTCGCGCTCACCATCATCGGCTCCAACAGCGCTCAGCAAGTCGACGCGCGCGTGTTCCGCCATGACGCTGTAAAGAAACCCAACAGCATTCGCATGCAGAAGGCCGAACACATTGCGCTGCGAGAGCACTACTACACCATCCGGTATCACGGCGCCAACCTGGACGATGAGCCAATGGAGGTGTCAGCGGCTCTCGATCCGGCGCGAGCTCCATCCATTTTGGAAGCTGCCGCCCGCCGAGTTGCGTCGACGATCCTGGGGTTCTTCAGTCCACAAGACGGCGAGGCATCGATCCAATCCAAGAAGGTCGAGGAGATTACGAATACGCTGACGAATGAGGCGAAGTCCCCCCAGGAACCGAAGGCGATACCAAAGTCTCCAAGTCGGCGTGACGACAAGCTCTGTATTGCTGGTATGTGTGGTCTCAACTTGGCGTTCGCGTCGCTCTGGGTCACGTTTGCGGCGTGCTTTGTCGTCGTGTACCTCATGGATCGCCATATGCACAGCAAAAGCATCAACCACGACAAGAAAAAGACCAAGGACACTGAACAGAAGTCCAAGCCAGCTCAGAAGGCTGCAGTGGAAACGAAGCGAAGCACGGCGACCACATCACGCAAGAAAGACTCGATGACGACGACGAAGACTGGGATCCGAGCGCAGATCTTCAATTACTACCACGACGTCGCGGAAATGAGCTCCTCGATGCTGCGCCAACGCCCGCCACTCGGCATCTAACCAGATAGATACCTTATTAACTTTAATTTTCAGCTTTTCTCTCTTTTTCATAAACTGGTTACCGGATCTACGTTGACAATTCGGCAACTAGGAGTCCTACGATCCAAATGCGGAGTGCTTGGTAGCAAATGAATATACAGCAGCGCTCGCTCCAGGTCTCCTCCATGCAGATGTGAACTTGAGCGCATCGAGCTAGCTGGAGGCGTTTTGGTGCTGCTGCTGCTGCTGGTTTTCCTGCCACTCTTTGTGCTCCAGCTCCATCTACAAGTCACACGCACACAGCAATTCATAAATACCGGTTAGCCTTAGGACTCTCAATGCATCCACATCATTCACTGCACGTGTAATACCTGTTGGAAATGGGAGATAGACTCGGCGATCGCTGACTTTGTCGCCGCTTGCACTCTCTCCAGTGTCTTGGAGTGCAGCGGCGCTGCTGCTACACTTGCACCACTGCCACTGCCACCATTACTGCCACCCAGTTCTGCTTCTCGGGTCTCAATGTTCTTCAACTGCTGCTTCCAGCTCGCCAGGCGCTGTTTCCGCTGCTCCTCGTACGCCGAAAGGTCAAATTCCTCCAGCATCACATCAAGTTCGCTGTCGACGTCGCTCTGCCTTGCAGCAGCTCCTAGTGACGACGGTGGCGAGGATGCTGCTAACAGGTTGTGGCTGAGCTCGACCTCCATTTCCAGCTCCACGTAGCGACTCCGTGGTGAGTATACCGCGGAAGTAGTGAGGGCCCCTGACCTTGCTGCGCGCTGGTCGCTATTCGCAGTCCCGCTCTCGTTGTCATTTTCGTCGTACGAAGGAGACTGCGCACGTCGGAAGTGGTCCACTTGCACGAGATTCGGGAGCCGCTCGAAGAACAGGTGCACGTAGGACGGCATGTGGCGAATGAACGGGTTGCCCGCAAGTCGCAGGATCATGAGCGACTCTGGGAACTCGCCTGCCAGTCAAAATCCCATGCGAAAATGACAATGGTTAGTTCTTGACAATGTCGTTCGCCACTATGGGAACTGCAAAGAACTGAGGCTGGGCGTACGGATGTCAAAGTCTTCGATGCAGTTGTTGGATAGGTCCAGGAACTTGAGCTGATGCGCAGAAGGCACCACAGACGTCATGTCAGAACCTGCATCACATCACACAGTCTCGATCACTGTTGTAGACAGGTATTACTTACATTCTTCAAATGGCGCAACCCTTCGACTTTCTCGATGCGGTTGCCACCGAGCGCAAGAAACGTGAGGTGCTGGTGGTCGTCCAGGTTCTCGATCGCGCGCAGCAGGTTGTGCTGGAGATAGAGCTCCTGGATGTGCGTGAACGCGTCGAGGTTCTCGATCTTGCCAATGTTGAGCCAGTCGAGGCGCAGGGTCTTCTTCTGCAGCAGTGCGTTGATTTCCTGCTCTTCCTCCAGCTCCGGCGCGAGCTGCTGCTGCTGTTGCTGCTGCTGTTGCTGCGCTCGGCGCACCTCCAGCAAGTCTGAGCCATCGCTCTCATCGCCCGTGTCACCCTCGCTCTTGCGCTCGATCGCTGACGCAGTGCGCACGCTCTCGCGGATGAGCTGCATCGTGAGCTTCACGGCGTGCTCGTTCTCGCTCAGTAGTACAGTCGTGGACGTGCCAAAGATGATCTCATCGAGCGCCTCGATCTGCGCGTCCGGGTCGACGTCGTTCGCTTCAAAGCCGTAGCCACCATCGCTCTGCTGCTGGTGGCCCGAGCTGTTCGAGTCGCGGTTAAAGCAGCTCTCATCGTCTGTGTCGCTAAAGTCGGACGCTTCGGCCGATGTGGTGGGCGGGCGAGCGCGCGCGGGCGTGGACTCCTCTGCTGGCGGCTGGCTCTGCATGCTTCTCGGCTTTCTTGGCTTCTTGTCGTATTTATCTTGTATTGAGTTGAGCGCGGATACCGTTGGTCGTCCGCTAGTCGATCAACCGATCTAATATAAAGTAGCTCTCCAAGGGGCGAAGAGCTCTCTTCAGAATGGTGCCGCTTGTCGTTTCAAGGGCGAACTGTACGTTGTTGTTATTGCGTGATTTTGTATGGCGTTTTGTGAAAGACAGGGTCTTGTATTCGGGAGGAAGTCACTTCAAGCAATTGGTCGGTCAGTACCTTGCTTTCAGCCAATCGATGTGTCGATGAATCTAAGTTTTTGGCCAATGAAAAGGCGAGAAAGGATGAAAAGCTATTTTTAGTTGGCAGCATTCCTGAACAGGCATGATCATGCCGAAATGCCAAAATGATCGGGGGACGCGATGGAAACGACAGCGAGTGCATGCGCATTTAAAGCTCACAGACACGCTGCTGCCGCTTGGACGTATTGATTTTGCGCGTGAGCTGCTGTTGCTGTGCAAAGTGAGCGTGCGCACGGTATATATTGAGAGGGAGTTGTGTTGAGAACAAGCCAAGCAAGAATGGCGCTGTTCCACGACTGCTGGACGAACCGGCGGTCCACGCTCACGCTGCTGCAGCAATTGCTAGAGTATGTGTGTGCGTGCCACGTCGAGTGCGGAGAAGCATTGCAGCCGTGCTCGGTATATGTCTGGTGGCTGACTGCTAACTGTGTGCGTGTGTTGTGTTGTGGACGTTGTGGACGTTGTGGTGCTAACACAGCGATGCGAAAGCGAATGAAGCGTGCGAGCAACGCGCGGCGATTGACATCCAGCGACTCTTCCGCGGGCAGTTTGTGCGCGCGGTGATCGCAGCAAAGCGGTGAGCCAATCATATACGTGATGGACGTAGAAGCCTTTACTTCTCTTGTTAATCATATTCGCGCCCTCTATGTGTGTGTCGGATATTTAGAAACGCAGAGATTGTGATTTCGCGCGTGTACAGAGGGCACTTGGCGCGTCGGCGATGTCGCCGCCTTCGCGAGCAGGACCAACAGCACAGACGCGAGTGCATTCTGAACTATTACGCCGTGGTCATCCAAAAGTCGCTGCGGGGCATGCACAGTCGACGGACAAAGCTCGACTTCCGGATCCGCAAGGCGTATGTGACCGAGATCGCGACGAAGGGCGAGGAGATGCGACGGCTGCTCAACGAGAACCTCCGGCAGCAGCAGCTTGTACGTACAATCTCCCAGCATGGATCTAGGACCATTTTGATCTACTACGTTGCTGGCTTTTTGACCACTCTCTATATCTAAATACCATATTATAGGACAAGCAGCGCACTGTGGAGGAAGCAGCCCAGAAAGAGCTGGTCGAAGTGACGCAGAATCTGCATCACCTCGTGAGCACGCGCGCGATCTCGGGCGTGTACAACGCGCCGATGCTGCCGTCTGGACCTGCGACGTCGTTTGGTGTGCCCGTGGAGGTGCACATCCGCGAGAACACGCGCACGCTCATCGCGAACCAGCTGGCGAGCATGAAGCCCGCGAAAACGCTCAAGCCGTACCTGCCATCGAACAAAGCCACGATCCAGGCGAGCTCGATGTACGGTGCAGATCTGAAAGAGGTGCGCACACAGAAGAAATACCACAATCTGCGTCGCCTAAGCGCAACGGATTTCCAGACGGTGCACAATGCGGCGCGCGACGAAGCCAGGAAACTCAACCAGCCCGGGATCAACGCCGGACTCGACTACCTGGACGACTGGAACAATCCGTACAAGAAGCGCGGCGTGCCACGAACCAAAGAGGACCTGCTGCCAAAGCTCACGACGCTGGAGAAGGCGCCGAAGAAGCCGTTCCACTTGACCTACGGCGGCAACAAGAGCAAAGTGCTGCCGAACGACCGCTTCGACGTGTAGTAGCGAAGACACGGCTCTTGTGGGAGTGCCATTTTTGAAAGTGAGGGCACTATCAGCTTGTAAACTAACACCAATAACAACAACACGGGCCACAACATTGGGGTAGTTTGATTGAGTAGGTGGATCGCGTCAATCTGCACTTATAAGCTCTGAGGGGAGAACGTTAGCGATTTGCCTGACCATTGCCCACTGTGCTGCTGCCTGTTGCCAAATCATCATCATCTTGAGAGCACAGGGCGACTTGCTATTTATTCGTCGCTGATCTTTTTCAGCTCGTTCATGTTGGTGCCTGCGATTCGCTCTCCTGTTGAAATACAAGACACGACAAAGCCGCGTGATTCGTTAGCAAATCGAACACCTTGGTCACGGTCCATGAGCGCAATAAATAGCATTCGTACCAATGAACTTCAAGCCCGAGATCACGGTCTCATCCGCGCCGTTGTTCTCCTCGACAAAGAGCTATACAAAGCAACAAGAAGCAAACAAGCAGTCGATGAATACGGACCATATGACGATAGCAATCGATCACCAATGGTGAATCGAAGAGCTCCATTAAGAAAAGCAGCACTTACAGTGACGCTCTTGACGCGCTGGAACTTGACGAAGCGCAGCTCAATCTCCTTGCTCGGCTCCAGGTCCTCGTCCGTCAGCTCTATTGTCTGCGTGGGCTCAATGTCCCCAGCGTCCGAGAATCCGAGGCTCGTGCGGTTCGCAAAGAGCTTGAGTACTCGCGGCGCGGTTTCTACATATGCAGTTGGCCATTGTTTATCAGCACTGTAGTGATCCCGGTGGCTAGTCGAACAAACAAAGGGCTTACGCACCTCCAGTAGGAGCGACGATGTTAATCGAGTGGATCTTCACTGCATCTTGGAACTCGATGTGCAAAATCAGTTGCTCTATGCATATACAACAGCATCAACACTAGCATTAGCGAACGCATGCATACACATTGCGACCATGGTGCAAGCCAAACGACAGAGAAGAGAGCATATATAGCGTGATGTACCGTCGGCGTCCGACTTGAGCTGCAGCGTGCCGTCGCCGATGAAGAGGTTGCCGAACGGGTGGTTGGGGTTCTCATTGAGGCAGTAGCACTCGGAGCGGCTGAACGCGTCCGAGAGGTCTCTGAACTTTCCCTGCGCCGCCATCGTCTTCGTCGTCGTCGTTGTCACTTTCTCGCCTTCACGTGTTCAAATAGGAAATTGTAAAGCAAGGTGAAGGGGGATCTTTTTGCTGTGATTGCGGGATTTAGAAACGATAGACACAGTAGATGAAAGGAATAGAAATGCATCACGATTGGCTGTAATAGTATTTTTAACTATTATTATTGGTTAAAATTTAAATAGATACATTTTTCTGGTTCTGGAATTTTGTTCACAAAGAGGCACGATGGAAATGACAGCGCCGTGGCTCTATGATGTCGACGTGGACACGTATGAAGAGCAGAAAAGCGACCAAAGCGACAACGAGATGGACACGCTGTCCGTACCGGCGCAGCCGCCTGCGTACCAGAACCACGTGACGATGGTGCGATGTCATGGTGTGAATGCGAGGGGAGCATCGTGCACGCGCACAGCGGTGCTTTCAACGGATCGTGGAGACCAATATGCAAAGATGTACTGCTATCGCCACCGCCACCAGCAGCAGCAGACGAGCAACCGTGCGAATAAGGCGCTATTCTCATGGCGTAGCAGATCGTCGGTCTGCTGTAATGCGGGAGCAAGCGACAGAAGAGCACAGCTCCACTCGATGCGCTGCAAAGTATACTGTTCGTTGTCGCTCGCAGTGACATCACTGGCGTTTGCTGTGCTTGGCGTAATCAAGAAAGATGCGTTGCTGTGTCTATCAAGCGCTGTGGGCTTGTTCGCGTCCATGGCGTGGATGTGCATCGTCGCGTGTGAGATTCTGTATCAGTCAGTCCCTCCAGCGATTGCGGCGCAAGTGGCATTCACTGCGCTGCATGCGCAGGTCAGGGACACGAGCAGCTCAGTTGAAGAAGACCAGCAGCTCCGTTGCAATGCTCAGGAATCACCCGTGAGTGCCGACATTGCATGACCACGAGAATGGATAGAGGTGCAAGAGGCTGTTGATTGGGACACATGGAGCCACACATGTATTTCTTGTGTTGGGATGTTTAAAAATACACGCACGATCTACTTCGTTTCGCGAGGGGTTCTAACTTGGGGTTATATGGGAGGAAAAATTGGTCGCTGTGCTGCTGACAATCAGCAACAGTGTAGTGCAATGCATCTTGACGGTGCGTATTTACAGCTTCTGCTTCTTGGTCGCGCTGTTGTTCTGCTCCATCTCGTTCGGCGCGCGACCAAACACTTCATTCAGCTGCTGCGACACTCGGATGAACGTCGTACGCTATATTCACACGATGCACAACCGCAAGAATAGTTAGACAATGATGTAAACCATAGATGCAAGTAGACAGTAGACATAAAGGACCCACCTTGCTCAGCTCACGGAGCTCGCTGGCGCCGACGTACGTGCAGGTCGAGCGCACGCCGCCGAGGATCTCCTTGGCAGTGCCAGCGACAGGGCCGCGATACGGCACCGTCACGCTCTTGCCCTCGCTGGCGCGGTACTCAGCGACGCCACCGGCGTGCTTGTTCATGGCTTCCGACGAGCTCATGCCGTAGAACTTCTTGAAGAACTTGCCATTGATTTCGATCTTGTCGCCGCCGCTCTCGTCGTGCCCAGCGAGCATGCCGCCGAGCATGACAAAGTCCGCGCCGGCGCCAAACGCCTTCGAAACATCGCCTGGGCACGTACAGCCACCGTCCGAAATGACGTGGCCGTTGAGACCGTGCGCCGCGTCCGCGCACTCGAGCACAGCGGAAAGCTGAGGGTAACCCACGCCCGTCTGCTTGCGGGTGGTGCACACCGAGCCCGGACCGATGCCGACCTTGATGATGTCGGCACCCGAGAGCAGGAGCTCTTCGACCATCTCGCCCGTAACAACGTTGCCGGCGATGATTGTGTGGCTCGGGAAAGCTTTGCGTACGTCCTTGACGGCTTGCACAAAGAACTCTGAGTAGCCGTTCGCGACGTCGAGGCAGATGAAGCGAATCGTCGGGTGCGCGTTGAGGATCACCGTGATCTTTTCAATGTCCAAGGCGCTCGAGCCGGCGCTGACCGCGACCGTCGGCAGCGCATCCGGGTGCGCAGCGGCAAACGCGGCCCACTCTTCCGGCGTGTAGTGCTTGTGCACACACGTGATGAACTGGAACTTGGCGAGCTCCGCCGCGACTTCGAACGTGCCGACCGTGTCCATGTTGGCAGCGATCACAGGCTGCAACCATGAAGGAATCCACACACAATGGCACAAGAGTTAGCATCACATCATACACAACATACCTAGAGACGGCGAGGACGGATGCAGAGAGCCACTACGTACCACGCCGTGCCATTCGAGCTTGGAGTTGCGGAACGTGAACTTGCGCGAGACGTCCACTTGCGAACGGCTCTTCAACGTGCTGCGCTTCGGGCGGATGAGCACGTCCTTGAAGTCCAGTCGGATCTCGGTCTCAATGCGCGGCATCTTGTAGAGAAGACTTGGAGAGCGCTTGCGGGGCTTGAAAAGAGGAGAGGAGCTTGAAGATTTGGGCGGGCGGGTGGCGGCGGCAGCAACTTGCGCAGGCGGCAGCAAATTGCAGAGTGAGCGAGCGTTTCTGTCTGGCGGTGGCAGCGTCTGGGGTCTGGAGTGGTGGTTGCACTAGGTCACCGCCCAGTTGCTCGCTTACTTTACAGGAGCATGTCCCAAGCCAGCCCTTACTCGTTCAGCTCTGAAGCAGACGCACAGTCCCATGCAGTCAGCGCAGCCTCATGATCGCCAGGTCGCCAGCATTTTTGGATGCCCTTCGCATTCAACGTGTTACGGGGCGCATCTCCCTTCTAACTCCCTCGGTGCTGTGGCATTCGGTTTCACATTATGCTTGCCAATATGTCAGGTTTGATGTTTGACTACCTCTCTTTAGGGATGAATGCGGCTTTAAACAGCGCTGGAGACGAACTGTGAATGCATAGAAATGGAAATAGACATAGATTTAGAAATCCGAGCATTCATTTTTTAAAGATCACCTCAGCCAATTTGGGGTTTTCCTTTTTTACACTCCTGCAAGGCGTAATTACGCATCGTGTCTGACCAAGCGCTTGCCGCTTGCTTTTTTACGAGACAGCGAGCCAAAAGCGCTGTCTGCTGGGTTTTGATTGGTTGGGCGGGATGGATTGGCTGCGCCAGCAGCACCATTTGCACCAACGGAGCACGCGCGGCGTTATTACCAACTGAACCAGCAAGCAATGTCGGCACGTGGACGTGGCGGACGTGGAGGAAGCTTCGGCGGAGGCCGTGGCGGCGGAGGCCGTGGAGGCAGTTTCGGCGGCGGTCGCGGTGGCGGCGGTCGTGGCGGTGGCTTCGGCGGCCGCGGCGGCTTCAACCGCGAGCCAGAAGGCCCTCCAGCGTTTGTTGTCGGTACGTGTGTGTGCTGTCACGCTTATGCTCATGCGTGCACGTGTGCATCTTGTGCAGCTTATTATAAAGGAGTGTGATGACTGATCTTGTTACTGCTCTTATTGCTTTATGTATTCCAGAACTCGGTTCGTTCATGCACGCTTGCGAGAACGAGATGGTGTACAAGAGCACGAACGACAAGGTGCCATATTTCAACGCTGGCGCGTTCCTGGAAAACAAGACCCGCATCGGCAAGGTCGACGAGATCTTGGGCAACATCAACGAAGTCATGTTCACAGTCAAGCCGGACACGGGTGTGTCGGCCACGGCGTTCAAGCAGGGCGACAAGGTGTTCATCAGCCCAGACAAGCTGTTACCGTTGAGCAGATTCACGGAGCAGCCTAAGAAGCCAGCAGGTGGCGCTGGTGGTCGTGGCGGAGGTCGCGGTGGCGGTCGTGGCGGTGGCCGTGGTGGCTTCGGCGGTCGCGGTGGCGCTCCAGGTGGCCGTGGCGGCTTCGGCGGCCGTGGTGGCGGTCGCGGCGGCGGCTTTGGCGGTCGTGGCGGTGGTTTCGGCGGCCGTGGCGGTGGCCGAGGTGGTGGCCGTGGTGGTCGCTTCTAGGTTATTATATCGTAGATTATCATTGTAATTCTCAACAGAAAACGTCAATAAAAGCAAAACAAAAAGGAGAAATGTGCATATTCAAACGCGTCTTGAGTTTCTTTTTCATTTGAGTTCACTTTGCATCTCAGGGTGTCGAGCCGCAGCAAGCCTTTTGTTATGTGTTTGGGATTCTGTAGACTGTCCCTCTCTCTCCGTCCATGTGCCTCTATTCGTTACGGATCTCATTCGAATAGCGCGCCGGTGTTTTGTGTCTGCTAATTGCATTCGTTAGTGCGAGCATTTAGTGCATTTCTTCCAAGAGTCTGTCTGCCGTACAAACAATGGCAGTTCTTTGAAGGAAGAGAAGTCATCCAGGTGCATTGCGAGACTTGCTAGTTGGTGAAGAGCCTTACTCACAATAGCACTCCAAGAGGACTTTGCCGTACTGGCTCGTGATCGGGTGCCGCAAAGCTTCCGGAACTTGTGCGTCTCAAAATCAGCTTTACTATGAAAAAGACGGCAGCACTTGGACCGAACAAACCTTTGATGCACAAAGTGAATGTTGGGATGGGAATGCATCTCACAGCCCCAAGAAGGATATAAACCGGAGGGATCCTGGTTGAGCTGGTGGATCCATCCGTACGAGCCGAGATCTTTGGGGGAGGATACAACATCGAGCGCCGGCCGCTCCTAGTCATCAGGCATGCGAGATAGCAACACACCCCAATGGTTAGCGATCGGAGCGCAGAAGAAACAGTAGCTCTTTGCGGGGCATCATGCTTAATCCGTGCAACGCAAGACATATTCCGGAAAATAACTTTATTCTCGCTTCGTCTACATTTCCCTTCAGCTCTTGCTTCCGCATACACAGACACGCTGGCTGCGCGATTTCATTGGTCTGCTTCAAATGATTCTCCGCGCTTTGAGGGGGGATGGAAGACTAGCGGACTTGAAAGGGTGGATCCCTGTGCGTTCTTCTCGGATCTGCTCGGATCTGCTCCACCATTTACAGTCGTTCTAAGCACTCGAACTGCACGATACTGTTACCACGAATGACCTGTAGCAGCAGTTGCATACGCAAGCGCACACATAGCTCGTTAGTACACTACAACTCCCACTTTTCGTCTCGCTCGTCTTGTAGAGGCAGGCAGTTTGGCTGACTTACCACCATGCCGATGCGGTTGGACTCCGTCGCGGACACTTCCTCCACAGTCTCGTCAAGCGTGACGTTCATGAACTGGTCGAAGCCGCGCAGCACGCCCGTGACCTTGCGGTTGCCGTTGAGCTTGAGGCTCAGACGCTTGTCCATGTAGCGCTTGAGGTCGGGGCCGGCCGCTTTCACCATGTTGCTGCTCTTGCTGCTGCTTTTGCAGTTGTTGTCCTTTTGCTTTGCTTGTTGCTTTGCTTTTTTTGCTTGGCAGCTCCTTTCATTCAATAAGTGCGCATTAACCCAAATTTTGAACAACGCGAACCTAAGTCCAACAAAAATCCGTTTATAAAGAAACACTATTTAACATCTTAAATCCGATATTTTGAAATTACCTGTACAAATAGAGTGTTTTATATATTCCACAAGATAAATGTCGAAATTATCGATTTCAAGTGTCGCAAGAACAGAAAAAGATTTGTGGGGAAAGTATGTTCTGGAAAGAAAATGGAGAGTGATGGTCACAGCGGCAACCCGTCCGTCCGCCTCGCTTTCGACTGAAACCACTTTAGAAAATCCTCCCAGGCCACGCAAGCACCAGCAGCAATCGCAGCAGCAAACCAACCACAACAGATACAATGAGCTTCGTTCAAGGACAGGACTGGTCGACCGCCGGATGGGGCAGCAAGGGCCCTGCCACGGGCGCCGCCAAGGCCCAGCAGCTCAACGCCGCGCGTCGCCAGGGCAACGTCATCGCGGAAGCCAAGCGTAAGTCTTTGTGGCTAAGGATCTATTTGACTGTGTGCGTGGAATGCGAGAGAATGTGATCGAAAGAGATAGCTGACTGCGTGCTGTATTTCTTTTCTATCTATCTATCTATGTGTGCAGACATGGCTGGCACGAACAAGAGCTCGCACTCGGCTGCGAACGTGAACATGCGCAAGCTGGAGGAAGACACGGAGACGTTCAAGCACAACGTCGTGGACCGCAACTTGTCGCAGGCGCTGATCAAGGCGCGCACGGACAAAAAGATGACCCAGAAGGCGCTCGGCACGGCCATCAACGAGAAGCCGCAGGTGATTGCCGAGTACGAGTCGGGCAAGGCGATCCCAAACGGACAGATCATCTCCAAGCTGGAGCGAGCACTCGGCGTGAAGCTGCCACGTGGCCCACCAAAGAAGAAGACCACTGCCTAAGCGGCGTGTGTGAATCTTCTTCTTTTCCATTTTTAAAAGGTGTCGAGTGAACAAGTGAGGCGCGCGAACGATCAACAGCTTCGTCGTCGCCAGCTTCCTTTCATCGCCACCGCACAAAAAATGAGTGTGAAGGCCGCGACGCACAGGAGATGGCCGTCACAAAATAGATTATTGATTGCAGTGAGTCTACATAGTGTATACCAGAAGATCCCATCGACAGCGCAACAGCAGCTAGAGCGAAGCAACAGCAACAAAGGCATAATAATGTACCTCGTGGCTTTTCGCCCACACCCAAAAAATGTGCGCGTGCTCTCGTTTCGCATCCGTGTTAACTGCTATTTGGATTGTGTTTGCTGGCAGATTGAAGTACTGCAGGCATCCGTCCTCTCGGTATTGGGACAGATCCAGCACACATGCACCATGAAGAAGTCGGCAAGTGTGATGTCAACGCTCAAATTTGATTTGTTCGTCATTAGAGAGACGCTCGCTTTTGATCAGCTTTGATTCATTTGTGCTGGGGCTCGAAAATCACCATCACTTGTTCTGTGTTTGGAATCACTGGGTTTTGTGCACGTTGTCCACACTGACAGAGCATTCACGAATGATCCCCACTATTACCAACAACATTGTAAACTTCATAGCTCAACTTGTGCTGCATTGAACTTCCGCTTGGCAACTACAATACGCAAACATCAACGCAGTGGAAAAGAAATCATGCAAGAACCGAGCGCAACACCTCGTACGCCATTGGTCCTTACGCTCTGCAGCTCAGGCAATGTGCTTAAATGCTTAGGGTTTGTGACGTTCGCACACCATAGCAGCTCCTGAAAATTTAAACCACTCAATCCAACACAGACTCGTAGATGGAACGGAGCTTGATGCAAATCTTCAAAGCTGCATCTTTGGCGACGCGGTAGCCGAACTTCAGATCCGAGTACGCTGTATCCGCGAGAGACTGCAGTATCTTCCTTATAAGTCTGAGGGTTTCCATCTTCATGCTTTGCATCGAATGATCTTAGAGAATTGACACAGAGATTTCGAGTTCACGAACTGCACCTGAGCACGCAGCGGCTGACTCGGTCTCACTTCCATGAGGCACTTGCACAAGCATATGCACTGCGGCGCTGTCGAAGTGGTTCGCGTCGTTGAAGTAGGTTCAGTTCTCGACGCGGTTCCATGACGCGCTCAGGCTTCACGTACTTCTCCATCACAGAGGCTGGAACTTGCTCCATTTCAAGAAAGTTCAAGTCTGGATCGTCATTGTCAAGCCACTGTTTGTCGCCGTCGTCGTTGTTTCGCCTCAATACGTACAGCTGCAACAGTGGCGCTGGGCAGCGAATAGCCTCGACCTCCTGTTGAATGACTTCTTTCAGCTCAGTCACGATGACGTCCGCGTCCACGTAGACTGCGACGCAGTACTCGGGTGATCCCAGCACCTGGCAAATCAGCTTCGGCATCACTTCTGAAGAAATGGCGGAGCGAAAACAGAGCAGGAACACATGAAATGAGATCAAAAGAAATATCTGTATTCCGTGACCGAATGTCCTCAACTTAATAAGTGCACCTCGAGCGGAAAGCGCAGTTCTGCAATCCTTGACAACCTGCAATCTTCATTCCTCAACCATAATACCTCCCAACTTCCTGAACCTGTGTCGCGTCTTCTTCAAAGTCTAAATGAGCTGGCGTACTCAATACCACTTACCACTTGCTCCTAAAGGGAGAGAGCTCTCGACAATGTTCTTCTAACTCGGACTGATGACATGGCGCATCCGACACTTTGCCAACTCTGACAGTGTCTAAAGTGCTGCGCAGCGGCACCTCAGCCGCTTTGATCTCGCGCTCTCCCAGCCCAATTAGGAAGGTACAAACTCGCTGCCATTCGCTCCGGTCGTCCATTACGAAACACTGTCTTCGAATCGAAACCCGTTCTGGTTTCTTCTGCGCGCACACACCTCTTGATTCGCATGATCCTTTCGCGGTCTCTGCTTCCTCACACTCTTGGTTCGTTACCTGACTTGGTCTTCTACGTTCTTGCTCCTTGTCTCTTGATCGTTCGCTCACTCGCTTGCATCGCTTGTACACGCACGCACACACACGTGCTCTTAGTTGCTTCCACGACGTTGCTGCCTCCGGTATCAGAGGCGGGGACTCAATTCCCCAGTTCAGACGCTGTCTAGCCAGCCCGCTTGGCTTCCTCGATTCACTTGTGGCAGGAGATCATACTCCACTCCAGTCGCTGGCTTGCTCCTGACAAACAGGAACTCCCTCAAAAAGACTCATAATGAGGTAGGAGTGTCGAGCCGTCGCTCGACAAAAACTCCAGTCCAGACGCTGTCTCGCTCTTTACTGCTTCCACACTCCACTCGAGGCAGGATCTTCACGCATTCGCGCGAAGCCACTCCAGTCGCTGTCCCACGTTGTCAAACAACACCACACTTGCGCGCGCGACATCTCCCGTGTTGTCCGCGCTTGGCACACTCGCTTGGTCTTGGACACTGCATTCACTTCATCTTCGACTCTTCTTCTCTTGATCTCGCGTAGAAAACCTTCACCGACGCCTTCTGTCTTAACGGGGGATTCCAAGCTCCCCAAGAAGCGCACGTAGTTACGCAAAGCGCCTCTTCTCGGATAGGCACCGAATTTCACAGGTAGTGCTGGACTCGCACCAGCTAAAACCACACGCGCCAACATCAGACTCTCGCGGCATCGTGCGCTCCTCATTACATCGTAGCAGCCTCTCGCACAGTATCGCTGACGTTCCCACAAGATGTGCCAATCTCAACAGCGATAAAGGACCGTAGCTCTTCACCCGCGCGGGAACTGGGAGAGGAAAATACGGCGCGCCTTGGAAGCGAATGCCCACCACGTAACATGGAGGAAGGCGAGAGACCGCAGGAGCGCGAGAGGAAGCAGACGACGCGCGCGAGGGGAGCTCTGCAGCGGAGGACGACGCGTCTACTCCATGGCGAATTGCGAACTGAGAACAACAGAGGAAAGGAAAGCGCGCAGTTGCGCAATTCTCAGTCGCACATGTGCCTTAAACTCCGCTAACAACCCAGTCGTATTTGACTAAAGTATGTCGTGAAGTGCAAATGGCTTTAACAATCATTAACATCCACGCCACTTGCGCATGTTTCTTCCAAAATTGACCCCACCATACCATATCTGGCGTCGATCGAGGGAATGGAGGAAACGGAGGCCATTTCAATGTGAGAGGGTACGATTTTCAAAACTGCTGTGTCTCTTGCGGTTCTTGATCGCAAGTGGAATCGTGCTTTCCACGCTGTGTGGTTGGCATGACAAGTCGTCCCTGGCCAGACGAGCTGAACTTTCCGGACTTTGTCGTAGCTTTTCGTTCTCCAGAGAAAGATGAAAAGCTCTACATTCGCAAAAAGAGATGGCAGCGAGCCACTTACACTTGGTTTCCGTGCCAACACCACCAGTAAAATCGCTCCACGAGCTCAAGTGGCAACTGAAGAGCAATTGAGGCTCCTTTGGTTTGCGTCGGCGCCTGCTCATAGTGTTGTTGACATCACCGCCATGACTGCTGAATTGAAAGTGAATGATGCAGCAAGCTCATTCCCTCAACATGCAGAAGATAGCACGCTAAGGCGCAAAAAAGCGTGTGTTGCATCCTGTCCTGGAAACGCAGCTTTGGATCTCTCTTCAGAAGATAGGACTAAGCTATCTGACATGGCTACATTCCAGAAAAAATGTAGCCATCTCAACGCCAACCCTCCAAAACTGTGACACTTGGAACATCTCAAATGTGTCAACGGACCCCAACTGAAGCCTTTGCTGCTGATCTGCTTTTGGAGCTGAACAAGATCTCTTCTCTCTCTCAATCGCTTGCTCGACAAAATCATCGTCACAGCTAAAATGGGCCACCAGCACCAGCAATTTGTAAACAGAGCTCTTGAGTTGGTTTCTGTCGCATTCTTAGCATCATTGTAAACAATGCTGGTGTGCACTTTCTAAATGGGAGAATCGTGGTTTCTCCAGCAGTTTGTTTTTAGATGCGGGTCTTCTCACTATTGAGAAAGAGCGGAAAGGAAAAAAACACGCAGGGAGTGTGGGGAAAACCGATACGATAGGTTTGTTGTTGAAGAGGAAAGCCCTCGCCCTCCCCACGGACGTTCAAATCTGGATGTTTGTGTCCAGTATCAAGATCTCCCCTCCATTCCCCAGTTGGCTCGCTCGGCGTATTTATATTCTCACTCACTCACTCTGTGGGGCGTCAGAGCGCGCGTGAGGCTCAAGCTCACCGTCTGCTCTCTCTCTCGGCTGCTGAAGGGCATTCTGGAATACGAAACGACACGGCTGCTCCGTTGGCTCAGCCCCACTTCTGCTCGCTCTTGTCGTTTTGATTGACTGACTGACTGACCGGGGGATCTTCGATCCGTTGATGTCGTCCAAGCTCACGTTGAGGCTCCCGGCCTCTCTCGTTCAACCTCAAGATCAAGCTCCACTGCCAGCGACGTTCGTGCCAAGAAGAAGTTCGGCACCGATCCACCCTCACTGCGAGAACAACGACTGCGAGATCGCAAGCGGGCGGCTGGAAATGAAGAAAGACTCGTCGTCGCACAAGTCTTCTTCATTGCGCAAAGCTAGCAGCTTCATAAGCAACAAAGGCAGAGACAACAAAAAACAGCAACAGCAAATGTCCCCAGTGAAGTTCCCGGCCATGGACTACCTGCTGCAGACCGTGGAGGACACTATCTACGGCGGCGCGTTCCAGGGAGCGTCTGAACACCGACTGCTGGACCTCCTTGGGTCGGCGAAGCGCGAGTTGAAAGCCCAGTCGCAGCGCATCGCCCAGCTGGAAAAGCAGAACGGGGAGCTACAGGGCGAATGCCACCGCTACCAGTCGTCCGTGTCCAAGATCCAGACCCAATCCGAAAACTTGGGGCGCTCGTCCCGCGGCAAAGAGTACGCTGCTTGTCTTGATGAGCTTACCTTTGAGTACCACATATTGATGATAGCCGTTTGTGACTTGTTCATGTGTATAGCGCTCAGCTGCAGAAACTGGTGGCGCTGCTTCGCGAGGTCCACGGGTACGAAGAACCTGAGCTCCCTGAGGACGAGCAGCAGCAAGAACAGCATCATAAGCACAAACAGGAACAGGAAGAAGAGCAAGAGGAACACAGCAGCGCTGAAGGCGAAGACAGCAGCAGCTTCGGCTCCAGTGACGAGAGCGACGACCCCAGTCTGTGCAGCTCCAACCAGACCGAGGAAGATCAGGCGAGCGACGAGAGCTCGCTCAAGCCAGCGCTCGACGAGGAAGACATGGATGTGCTGCACTCTCGTGACAGCGAATTCGTGGATGACTACGACCGCGAAGACAGCTCGAGTCTTCTCGAAAAGCCTCGATTCGCAATGGTATCAGTGCCAATCAGCACCACCACTACCAGCAGTCTGAAGCACGTCCACGAAACCAAGCTTTTCCCGCAGTCGTTGCTGTCCGTGACGGTGGCTGAGCCCATGAAGAAGACGATCAAAGAGCCAAAGCCACCACGCGGTGGCGGTGGTTGTGGTGGTTGTGGCGGTAGTGCCGGAGCTGGAAATGGAGGCGTTGCCTCGAAATTCAGTATTCCGAAAGGTTCGCGCCTGAAGTTCCAGTTCCCAGACTCTGAGCTCAACGGCTTGTACGACGGCGACGAGGATCCAAACGGTGGAGCCAATGAAGAAGGAGCAAAGGCCGATCGCCTCCGAGCCGCCTTAGCGGGTCCTTCTTCTTCTTCTTCGGTAGCATCACCTCGGCTGTCGTGCCTGCAAAGACGCCGCTTCAGCTCCAGCGCCGTGATCACCACGACCGTGCCGCTACGCAGAAAGTCGTTCACCATGAAGCGCAGCCCCGCAAAGCGCATCGCTGTCACCACGGACATCGAGGGCTCTTCTTCTTCGGCTGGCCCTAACACCGCGAGTGATATCAAGATCTCTGGCCCTTGTCGATGGGCCACTCGACGCAAATCCATGAGCGCCTGCTATCCGATGCGAGGCAGCGGAGGAGCAGCAGCATCCGCTGGTCGAAACAGCAGCCCAGCGAAATGGAGAATGGACCAAGCAAATGGCTCAACGAGAGACCCTTTGACGGTGCTTGCGTCGCCACGGTCGTCGCAAATGGTCGTGCGCGTGCGCGAGCGCAAACTGGACGGCATCCCGGAGCTCGTGATCCGCAAGAAGCCCGCGCGCTTCATCGTCTGGCAGTGGAACGAGTGCCAGGTGCGCATCCCGTTCATGATCCAGCTCGGCCCGCAGCAACACGGGATCATGCTCCGCCAGCTGCGCTACGTGAAGAGCGTGATGCACGACTTTCCGTGGGCCAAGGCGCACCTGAAAGACCTCCTGTCGTCGTACACAAAGAAGGACATGACCAAAGAGCAGCTGTACCCGCAGCTGAACTACCTGAGCCACCACGTGCAAGAAGAGATCGGCTCAAAGGTCAAGAAGCAGCGCGTGCTCACGACGAAGAAGTATCACTTGACGCTCCAGCTGTCGATCGCGGCGGGGGTCGTGAACGACATGCGGATGGTGAAATTCGGACGTCGGGGCAAGCCGCACGACACGAAGCTCTGCTACGACCCGAGTGACCCGACGCGTCTCTACTGGCTGCGCAAGAACGGCGAGAAGAGCGACGAGTTCCTGCCGGTCGACGAGATCCAAGTACGCGGCAACAGCGCGCAGTTCGACACGATGGTGATCAAGCGCGCGGCGAGGAAGTACCCGCTGGACCCGGAGTGCTGCGTCTCGCTGGTCACGGGCATCCGGAACCTGGATCTGCAGCTCAAGTCGGCGCTCCAGCGCGACTGGCTGCTCAACGCGCTTCATGACATCATCTCGTTCGCCCGACAGTATAAGGCGGCGGGCGTCATGGGGCGTCGCCAGCAATCGCACAAGGATCTGCGAAGCTTGGCGGTGCTTGGAAGACGATAAGAGCTGACACAACGCTCGTGTGGCATCGCAGATCGCCAGAGCTAAACCAAGCAAGAAGAGTTCAGAAGCGAATGGAAGCTACTCTGAACCGATACGAAGCGATGATCAGTTGATACATACAATATGCAAGAAATATAAGCGCTGTTGATGCAGAAGAACTGAGACAGAGAGCTAAATCCAATCTCATACACACAAACCTACGTGTTTCTGTTTATATGAGGGAAGTGTGAGAGAGAGAGAGGTCATGCGCCTCATAAACTTGATGAAGACCTCAACTCGGTGCAGGGGCATCGCGGGTGGCAGTGGGTGTTGAAGACACCACATTTCAATCGCTTCTCTCTTGCTCCACGTGTTAGTTTTCTGCGATATGGAGGTCGGGGTAAACTGTTTACTTCTTCTTCTTGTAGTGTGGCTTTGGGTTCGAAATGAGCTTCGCGATGTAGAACAGCGACATGGCGGCGCTGGTCGCGGCGACGGCGCCAGCAGGGAAGAACGCGCCGGTCTTCTGGTAGCGCACGCCCATGACACCGGTCAAGGCGCCCGACACGCCCAGAGAGAGCGCTGGCCACAGCTTGGACGTCACGGGGCTTTGCTGGTACTCGTTATAGCTGCAGTAGCCGACAAACGTGAGGAAGAGACCAGACGCGCCGCCAGCGATCGCAGACGTGGCGCTGCCGCTGTTCACGTAGCCGATAAGGCCGCCAATGCCCAAAAGCATACCATACTGTCATAGCAACAGAGCAATCGCGTGTGCACACACAGGATAAACATAGTCAGCCTCATTATGAAGAAGTACATGATCGCACCGCCGGAAGACCATCACATGAATCAGGCAGCGATATCTTTGCATCCAAGACGCTCCAAGTGATAAATGAGGCACCAAAACAACGCCCTGGTATGTATACGCGCTGTGGCCGTGTATAGACGTGCATGGAGAGCAGGAACGTACCGGGATCGTGAGGCAAAAGTCGTACATGCTGCTTGTGTCTTGTGTCTTGTATGCTGCTTGTGTTCTTTCGCGAAGTGGGCAGGCGGCTCTCTTTTACGCTCCCGCCGATCCACCGGGAAGTTAGTTCACTTGCTTTTTTCCCTCTCATTCAGCAACGCGCCATCATCATGAAGCTTGAAAACAGCAAACACACAGTTCACACGAGTTGCTCAATTACAGAATACTCGTTTGATTGGTCTAAAACACCTTCAAACTGTGTTTTGATTGACTGAATATTTTTATTTAAATTTTATCCAACGAGAAGAAGAATTGCAGGGTGAGGAGGATAGGATGGAGGCGTACTGCGTTTCGCCTCAATTGTGGACCGTTGAGCTTTCTCTTCCGCATGGATTTCCTGGTTTTGGCTTTTCATGGCAGTCGCTGAAGAGCTCCAACAGGCAGCAACAACAGGCAACCAGAGCGCGTTCGACGCCAAGTGCTTCGTGCTACGCAGCAACCTCACAGCTTCCACCGCGAATACATTCACACGAGGCATCGGTCACCATGAGCAAGACTTCCTGTACGTACTCCTGCTTATTTTTTGTTTGGGTGTGCTTCTTGTTTCTACTCGAGAGAGGATGAGAAAAGATCCAACTGAGGACACAAGCGGCGCTGGCTGATTGGTTGACGAATGGTGTTGATTGGACATGGTGGCGGTGCTGACTCGCTTTGCGTGCTTTTGATGTTGCTGTGGTTGGCGTGCTTCGGTGGTCGGATGGATACGCACTGAGCAGGGGCGATCTGCTGCTCGCTGCTGTCGCTGTTCGGGTTCTTCTTCCTGCTCGTGGTCGGCGTGCTTGTGCAATTGCAGCCGGAATACATGAAGCTCGGCAAGAACGTCAACAGCTCAGCGCCGCTTTTTGAATCAGGTAAGTAACCGCTAATGTTGTGATGCTCATTGTGTGTATGTCATATGGTCCAATACTAATCTGTTATGTATGTATCGTTGTTGCATGCAGCGTGTCTGTACGGCACGATCTTCGTCGTCTCCACGACCGTGTGGTATTTGGAGAACAAGAAGGAGAACGGTGGCAGTGGCGCGCACCGCTACCACCTCATCCCGACGGCAGCAGAAGAGCGCAAGCCGCTGCTTGAGAAGTAAGTGCTCGGTGTGTGGTGTGGACTCCCGAGTCTGCATATTGTGAAAGCTGTACGCCCGTGTGCCATATCGGCGGACGGATTAGAAAACCTCCCAGACGTTTGAATTCATCGCTTTTTCGCTCTCATTCTCGCCCATCCAAGTCGCGCATTCCACCAACCATCCTCAGCAATTGACAGAGCCATTCTGATTCTGGCATGGGTCGGTTGAGAGAGGTGTCGAGACGTGGGGTTTCGTGAGGAAGTAGAGCTGCCATTCTGATTCCCATCAGATGGCGAGCGCTTTTCCTCGAGTCCTGGGGTTAATTTTAACCCTGCAAGCTCAGTGCGAAAGAGAACGAGAGAACGAGAGAGAGAGAGATGGTGATGATGATGAAAAGCCTGGTGCATGCATGTATGTGTGTTTGCGTGTGGATTATCTCTTGTGCATCGTATTCACGTTCTTGTGCGTTTGGTGGTTCTGTTCAGCGAATATGAGGATTAATCTTCTTCGCTCTGTGCTGCTGTGACAGAACTGTGACCAAGTACGGGTCGAGCTGAGTAGAGGCGCTTGGTTCATGCCTTCCCTCTCTCGCATTACCTTGCAGCTAGAAAGAAATATGTTCCGTTCCTGTCAGTAGTTTAATTAGCATCCTCATCATACAATCCGTTTGAATCAACACTGTGAATCGAATACATTCTTTCACTTATCCACGCTACTACCACATTTGACGTAAATTTACCTTCTCTCTTCCTCTTCATATTTCATTTGCTTCTCACTCAGCCATTTTCAGCAGTTGGCTGAGAATCGACATCCCGAGTTTCGGGTTCATCCTACTCGCCAGACTGGCGGTGGCTTTGCTCGGGGTCTGGATGTGCTTGGACGCGATCGAGACCGCCGCGTACACCGCCATCTTCTTTTCCAGCAAATCGTGCAGTCCGCGCAGCCGCCGCTCGGAATCATGCCAGATCTCCATCGCGCTCTCGTTTCTTTCAAATACGTGCTTGTGGAGGCGCATCTCCGTCACGTAAAACTTCAGCACTTTGGCAGAAAGCGCAAAGATCTGCTGCATGTCGCGATGGATGTGCATCAGATCCACGAGCGCCTCGATGGCTCGGACGTCGTCCATCACCGACTCGGTCGTCTTGCCAAGTCTTGCGCCTGGCAACGCATTTGAGTGATCCCAGAGCTGGTACGTCGTCAGGTTCTCCAGCACCAGGAGCAACTGGTGCAGCAACTCGACGTGTGGGCGGCTTCGGTTCAGTCCTCGAATGGCAGCAAAGATCGTCTTTGGGATCCCAAGCTTCACGCATCGTCGGCAGCACTCGCGCGAGTACTTTGTGCAAACTTCGATCGTGTGTCCAGCGAAGAGCATCTCCTGCAGTCGTTTCCCGTGGAGGAGAAGATGGAGAGCCATCTCCAACCGAGCGCCGAGTGACAGCGGCTGCTCCGGTTGCATCAGCTCCTTGGACGAGGCAGGCGGCTCAGAAATCACAAGAGTCATGGACGAGATCTTCTTTCGCTGACTCGTCACCTCCGTGTTGCTCTGGTGCAAGCGAACCAGCATGCCACGCCACCATGACTGGACTCGCTGGACAGAGGTCATGAATTTTCTTTCTGCACGCTTTGGCACAACCACGCGGCGGTACACGCACTTGCTGACGATACGCTTGGCATGCTCGCGAATTCGCAACATCTCCACTCGTCGTGCTTTCTGTGCTGCAACTTCTTCTTGGTGTCGTTTTTCCTCCGCTGCAGCTCGTGCCTGGCGGCGCGTTTCTTCAGCTGCAAGTTCGGCCTGTCGACGTGCTTCTGCAGTGGCTGCTTCCTTTTGGCGTCGAGACTCTTCTGCAGCAATTTGTGCCTGTCGCCGTGCTTCTGCTGCTGCAATTTCTGCTTGGCGTCGCGCTTTCTCTGCTGCAAGTGCTTCTTGGCGCCGCGCTTCTTCTGCTGCAATCTCCTGTCGTCGTGTCTTTTCGTGGGCGATCATACTGCGACCCTGCCACTTCAGACACAGACGAACCCACCAGTGCTGAATAGTGCGAGCTCCCAGTCGTTCTCTCGTTCTACGACGCTCTTCTCGACGCTGAATGATTCTGGAAAAGATCTCGCCACGCAACTTGTATGAGCTCCAGCATGCCGCAATCGTATTCGCGTCTGCCGTGCGCTTCTGAAGAATGCCAGCGCCAAGCTGAACCCATCGAGCTTTTGCGACGAGTGCCTTCCGTTTCTTCCGCCTCTGCAGCTTCTTCCCGTACCACAACTCGATCTTCCAGCACGCAAAAAATACGCGAAGGCGAGACAACTGTGCTTTCAGGGCGTAAAAGTTGAAGCGCCGTCTTCGCACGCACCATCCAAGAACACACGCTTGAATGCGAGTGGCAGCGACAGCTCGCTTGCGGTGCACGAATGACCTGAACCCGTGTTGAATAGCATACGCTGCCCGATTTTCCACTCTCCAGCGCAGCATCTGCAGGCGCTCCGCCTTCGTACGCTGGTACGCAATGAGCATACGATTGAACCGAAGCAAAGCCCTGATCTGTCGATTCCGACGCCAAGTGCGAATGTTCCGCTGAATCTTGACGATTTGAGACAGCTTGAAGGCAAACACCTTTCGCTGCGCAAACGAGCGGAAGGCAGCCTGGATTCGCGTGGCAGCGTGCTGCATCAGCAACTGTCTTTCCCGCTCGTCGAGTTGCATTTGCTGGTATGTGATCAGCATCTCGTAGAAGTAAATCAACGCCTGCACCTGATGCTGTCGACGCACAATGCGGAAGTTCCGCTGCAGCAGTACGACGCAGGACAGCGTGTGCTGAAACCTCTGCACTTCAGCAAATCGCCTGTACGCACTTTGAATATGAACAGCAGCACGAGTTTTGCGCTCAAGTGCCTGGTGTCGATACGCTTGAAGCAACCGGCCAAATCGAAGCAGAACCTTAATCTGAGTGTTTCTTCGCCAAATCCGAATGTTGCGCTGCAGTTGGATAATCCGATCGCGCTGGCACTGGAAGCTCTTGCGCTGGAGGAAACAACGGACTGCACTCTGAATCGTGACTGCTGCAGAAAACTTCACCTTTGAGAGAGAGAACGCGCGGTATACGCCTTGGATGCGCACGGCAGCTCGACTTTCGACTCTCTTCTTGAGACTCTGTCGTCTCTTGTCCATCTCTTTCTCTTGAAGCAGCTTCTGAAAGCGCTCGAGTGCCACGGCACGTTCCACTTTACGCTTCACCACATTCACCCGAAGAGCACTCTTCACCTTTTCAGCGCACATCTTCACGTAAATACGGCGGCACAGTGAAACACGATGCTGGTGCTTCCTCCACTTGGACTGGATAATTGCCGCGCTCTCATGCTCGTATTTCCACACTGCCTGGCGCAGTTGTCTCGCAACCTGACGGGAGCGATATTGTCGCCAGGAGTGTTGAAGCTTGCTCGACGCGAAACTCTGCGCCAACGTGAGTCTCTTGCGATATTGTCTTGCTGCACGTCGCTGCAAATACTGAACCCAGCAGTTCTCGATCTTCGCACAGCTGGATTTCATGCGCAGACGCCTAGCGATGCGCATCCTTGCAGCTTCGACTTCCATCTTTTGTCTCGCAATCTTCGCGCTGACATACTTGCGCCACTGGTTCTGGATAAGAATGGTAGCCTTCTCCCATTTCTGCATGTTGTCAGACGACTGCAACCTCTTCAAACGGAACGCTCGCTGAATTACAGTCACTGCATCTCGAAGTCGAGTGTACCGAACTCTCGTCGACCACATCATCATCACGCTTTTCACAACGTGAGCTGCGCGAAGCAATCTGCGACATTGCCGAATTGCGAGGCGCTTCTGACTGGATGTGAACCAGAACCGCTGAATGATTCGTGCACTTCTGTTCTTCTTGATTCGCATCTGTGTTCGAATCCATGGGCTCATCCACCAGCGCTTGAGTCTCGATGCAGCGTGAATCTCCCTACTCGAATCCATCAATCGTGACTGCAAGTAGCAAACAAAAGTCACCACCATCTTCTCCTCTGGGGGGTTCTGGCTGTGATAGTGCTGCGGAACGAGCACAGGGACTTCTCCAAGCTGCTTCACTCGCTCGTTCACTGTCATGAAATGCTGCCTCTCATTCGCGAGTAGCTGCTCCATATCTCCAGCACGATCCGCCGTCGTGGGTAAAATGTCCGTCTTCGAAAGCAGCATCGGGTGATAGTAGTGCAGCAGGTAGCAAAGCGCTTTGCCGTCAGCAAACGAAGCAGTGAAATCTTCCACTGGCACGAAGTAGTTGGCACAGACCACACGACACCACTCCAGAAGCAAGGCATAGACGTGATCTTCAGCACTCTCACCCTCATGTCCCCGGAATGGTGTCTTCTTCTGTTGCTTCTCAAGAAACTCGAGCGAGCGAAAACTCATTCGCTGCTGAATGTAGTCGATCTCCCGCTGAATAACTCCGATGTCAACGAGCGACTGCAGCTGGAAGCAGCTGATCAGCTTCCACAGCAACGCAAGCGTTTTCTCGCGATGACCGTCGACAATGTCCTTCGCGATCTTCTCGACCAGTTTCTCGTCCACTTGAGTTTGGAGACTCGCGAATCCAGACGAGCTCAGCGAGAAGCGTCCACTTTTCTTGGCGGCGTTCAATGCCACATTCGTCGCAGTCTTGATGCTCTCAAGCACATCTTGTCCACACTTCTCTTGAAGATAATACAAGCAGATCTCCACGTTGTGCACTTTCTGCAGTCGAGAGAGGGCCGGCACGCGCAAGTAGCTGGATAGGGACGTCGCAGTAGCTTGATTCGACTGGGATGTCAGCGCCTCCATCAATTTGGCAAGACGCACACCGTCGCGCAAATCGACCGCCAGGTTTTTGATCTGAACATCAATTTCGTCGAGTGGAGTTTGTTGGTGCTTCAGAACATACCCCAGCTGCTTCAGGTGCTTGTCGATGCGCCCTTCGCTGGACAAGAAGAAGCGGCAGAACTCGGTCACCATTTCTTGCGAACACTTGATCTTCTTCTCAGCGTTTGCTGACTCCTTCTCGTCCACTTTCTTCCCTCCCACTGTCGGGGAAATACGAAAGAGACACGGAAAATGCATGAACTTGTCAACTCGGCTCTCGATGGCGGAGTCGAGAAACTTGATCAGCATCAAAAACTTCAGGATGAAGCTGTCCATCAGAGCGTCGAAATACTCGCGACCGGTGATGTTCTTCTTCTTGTTGACGAAGAAGTTTCTTGCTGGTCGACCACTACCAGCGTCGTTCGAGCCTAGAGAGCCGTCCATGGGTGTCTTCAGATTCTTCACCAACCGAAACTTCTTCGCGACGTGCGAGTCGTGGACCAGGTGCTGCAAGATAATCCGCCGCAGCGCTCGTGGCATCTTCGAGGGTTTGACACTCTTCTTCGCAGAACTCGCAAACATCGACCTCAGAGTGCATCTTTCGTCCCTCATCACTCTCTGGCCGAGTACAGCTTCCAGACCGAGCCGAAGCCAGACCGGGTGGTAGTTGTTCAGCAGCGAGATCAGTTCTTCTTGCAATCCGACGTCCGCGTAAACAGGACGGTCTTGGCGGAACACGAGCTTCTTTCGAGCGATTTCTTCTTGAATGTCGAACAAAATATCGTCCATCGCTGGGGAGTGATAGATCTCGTTTGCTGATCGTGTCCACGAGTTTTCAATCCGCTTCTGCGCAAGAACTCTCAGCGACGAGAAGTCGAACCTTTGCTTCTTCCGCCGAGACTTGTGTGCATGAGTCATGGTAAACTGCTGAGCGGCTGAGATCTCGGATTGCAGTTCTTCTTCTTCCATGAAACGCTGGGTATTCGAGTCGACGAGCACGTAGTTCATCCACTTCGTGAACCCTTCTTCTTGCTTGACCATCCAGTTCTCATCGTACACAATCTTTCGTTGGCTCCACCAGGATCCTGAAAAACTGCTGCCTCCGGGAAGAGTCTTGCTTGGGGTCAGGTCCAACTTTTTCGCGGTCGCATCATCAGCACTGGTCTGTTCAATTCGAAGACGCTTCACTCTTGGTTTTCTTGGTGGCGTCATATCTAGCACGACCGACTCGCGTCTCTTGGATCCTGTTCGAGTGTCAGCGCTCCGTGACGCAATCTTTCCACTCGTCTCGGCTTGCTTGGTATTCTTCATTTCTGGAACGACTGCTTCTGCTTTTGCTGAGATCTGAAGAACTTGATCCGACACAACGCGCTGACTTCGAGCTCCCGGAAGAGCGAACGCGCCTTGACCTCTGAAACGAGATTTCTTGTGAGCTCTTGCGACGCCGTACCCGGTCACTTTGCATTGCAGCTTGTATCTGTCGTTCACAGTGAACCGCATAATTCCCGTGAGCTCGCGCTCAAGGTCTCCCTCTATCGGCTCAAATGTGATTCGAAGCAAGACGGAGCTTTCAGCTGGAACCACACAAACGTGAAGATCGCACTTGAAGCGAGACTTCTCGCTGGGTAGTTTGTGGTTGCTTTCCTTGTGGACAAGCGAGTATCCTTCGTACTTGATGCGCGCATTGCCGAGGTTGCTCGGGTTCTGGAGTGTGAGCTGCAGAGTCTTGCGGTCGCTGATCGGCACTCGTCCAAAGCCCAAGTGCGGCACGCAGTTGAAGTCGTTCACCACCATCGTCACGTTCCCTGTCACCTGTGCATACTCGCTCTGGTCATCATCGTCTGCCGGATCAATGTTGTCGCTCCTCTTGGAGTCCACGTCACGAGAGGTGACCTTAGTCGGTGTCAAGATTCTGCCGTGCCCGATCACCTCGTGCTGTCGCTTTCCAAGAACGCTAAACTGCTCTCTCGACGCAGGATCCACATACTTGGACGGCGTGATCGGTGCGCGCGGTGGTCTCACGCTGCCTGAACGGACTGCGGCCTTCGAACGCGGAGTGGTCACAGCGGCAGTCGTGCTAGAACGCTCGTAGATGTGGATGTTCCGTCGACTCGGTGCGAGGTTCTCCTTCCCGTGCACGAACGTCGCGCCAAAGCCGCCCGTGAACTCGTCTCTCTGCGTCACTTCCTGCAGGAACACCGTTGAGTCCTTCCACTGCACGTCGTCGTCTTTCTCTTCCTCACTGCGCTGGCTCTGATCTCCAAAGTCGAGGACGGTGGCGCTACTGCTTCTATTACTGCTGTCGAGCGCCGCGAACGGGTTCGTGGACACGCGCGCGCCCCACTTGGTCGTCGCGGACGGGGTGCCGGCGCTCGCAGCCATGTCGCCCTCGCCCGAGCTACTGCTTCCAGTGCGGCGGTGCATCGAATCTGCTTCCTGCCTGCTTGTTGCTGGTGCTGGTGCTGGGGGTGGGTGCTTTCACGATAGCCAGGCTTCCTGTGCTGTCGCTCGCGCGCATTTCAAAAAGCAAGCTTTCAAAGGACGAGGTTCAAACATTTAAAGTAATAGAAAACAGAGTGATGGTCATTCAAAGATTTGACCATGACGAAAAATGAAATTACGTATATAGTCATTGAGCTACATATTACTACAGAAAATCACATTCAACATGGAAAACTGACAAACTTAGACATGGATGTGACTGATCAACTTGAGAGGCAAAGTGACTTGCATGCACGACGAGGGCATCGCGATTGAGCAAGGCAGAGACTTGCAGGGTTGCCGCAAATGCATGTACCATTGCCATAGTGAGAATGCTTTCTTTGACACGGCACGGATAATCTCAATCAAAAGAGACTGTGAAAACACAGGAAGATCACTACGCACTTGCAAAAGAAAAGTAATAGGTCGCCAAGAAGCTTTGGACAGGAGAGAACATGTCCCCAGAGTCACAGTCTGCCTGCCTCCTGCACTGTGGGAATTACCAAGAACGCTGCATAGAATGATGCGTGGCCCTCGCAGAGAGCATCACAGAAAACAAAATTCTGCTTTCACCGGACTTCTCGACCTGCCGTCAACAACAACCTCGCACCGTCACGCCACAGTTACGACGAGCAGCTCTACTGCGCCACCAATAAGCACCGTTGACGACGCCGGCCCCTGTAAACCTGTGTCTTGTACGTCGATTGGATGGTCGAGAGCCTGTGATCCTGTCTGGTTGCTGCTAAAACTCGGAGTTGTGTCTGTCTCAGACTGCGGGTACCTGTCTGAATCTGTTTGCGGCGTTCTTTGGGTCTATCGATGGTGGCTTGTTCTCTCAGGCATTCGAAGTCAGCAGAAGCAGGAACAGCAGCAGCAGCAGAAGATGGGACCAACACGGTACAACTTTGTTTGACTCCGGAACAACAGACGGGCAATGTCCATTTACAGTTGGTTAGCGAGACGAGCCGTCAAGCGACTGAGGAGGATCTAATGATACTTGATATTTTCTACCGCAGTAGCTTAGTAGTCAGCACCACCGCCGAACATGTCCATGCCAGCGCCAAGGTCCTGTAGAATCGACACACATACACATACATAAAGCGAGCGTTAGCACACGGTATCCACAATTCGAGTCCTGCAATGCACACAAACCAAACGTGTTTTCAACGTACAGCTTCCTCTTCTTCCTCCTTCTCTTCTTCCTTGGCCTCAGCGGCGTCACCGGCACCGGCAGCGGCGCCAGCGGCGGCAGCACCACCGGCGGCTGGGCCACCCGACGAGATCAGGTCAAGGACCTTGCCGCTCTTGGACAAGAGCTGGGCGAAGAGACCTGGCCAGTATGGGGCGACTTCGTTGCCCGACGCGGCGATCACGGCGGAGATGGCATCCGCGGTGATTTCGGCTTCACCGTCGAAGAGCACCAACGAGGCGTACGAGACGCAAAGTTCGTCGTGTTGTTCCTTGCTGATAGACATGATGGCTTTTTATCGCTTTCGTCAAATGTCACGCGCTGCTGTTATTAGCCGCCTCAAGCCGCTGCACTCACTATTCCTTGCGTCCCCATGCTGTTCAAAGCCAGTGGTTGGTTGGCTGGTAGCGAGACTTTCGACTCCACCCTCAAATCCACAGCCATTTGGTTTTTACGAGCGCGTAATTACGAGAATATACTGAAAGTGGTTTATAAAGTACGAATCGAAGAGCTCCCTTCAAAAAATGACATCTCAGCTTTTTACGAGTCAGACACAGAAACATTCCGGTTGCTCAAATGAATGACACCAAGGCATCAACTTCTGAATGGCTACATTTTTAAACGGCAAGAGCTGACTGATCGAGGCCATGAGGGCACGCTTACTATCCAACGACGTTGCCATCTAGTAACGAAGCTAGTCAATATCAGACGACGCAAAAGCGTAACCGTGTCGTATTATGTAGTGATCGAACGTCACAGCATCGTGCAGGTGAACGCCAAGGTTCACGTTCTCTCTCTTCTTGCACACACTTACTCAACGCCAAGCTGACTCAAGTACCCACCCTCTCTCGCCAGCTCGTAGAACACGCCGCCCACATTCGTCTGCACCAGCGACCGAGGCGCACCGAACTCCACCACCTTCCCGTCGTCCAGCACCAAGATGCGGTCGCTCTCCAGCACC
>JAASFU010000138.1:0-42199 GCA_023333955.1 Globisporangium paroecandrum
AGCATCGAGAATTTCGTGCGGCTGCGTGAGCTCGAATCCGCTTCGACAATGATTTATGGAATGCGAAGCTACATTTTAAAAGCAAACATAGGGCACTATATAGCCTATGCTGTAAAATGGGCACTTGTAGAAGGTGCATTTTATACACTCCACTTCTTCAAACCCGCGCAGCTCCTCCACGCGCGAAGAAATCGTTGCGCTGCAGCTCGGCGCAGAGGTTGAACGCGCGCGCGATCGCAAAGCCCTGTTCACAAGTCCCAGAGGTGTGTGTCAGCAACAGGCATCAGCGGGTAGCACTGTCAAAAATGCACAGGCGACACGTACGTTCACGAGCATCTCGACGCAAAGGAAGAGCATCAGGAAGACAAAGAGCACGGTGCCAGGGTTGCTTTCGTGAATCTCGTCAAAGCGAAGGATGTCGTTGCTGATGTAGATCTTGCAGATGTAGTAGGCAGTGACTGCGAACGCGATCACGTGGCTCACCATGGTCACAATCGTCCCATAGTAATACTTGCAAGCACACACACATACGAACGTTAGGGCATTAGGACATTGAGCTCCCCAGAGGCGCTAGATTATATCCGGCACCAGACACCCAACACTTACGTATTGCACGTGCTTCTGGTTGAGCTCGGCGTTCGTGTTGCGCAGCACGTAGTAGCCGCCGAGGCACACAAGGACGCCGATGAGCGAGTCCCACCAGACGCGGTACCACGTGGTCGAGAAGCTCAGCAGGTAGAGCGCGAGCAGCATGAGCGCCAGCTGCTTGCACGCCGGCGCGAACTCGAGCACGCGCGGCACGTTTCCAGGCGCGACGCTGTGGCCTGTGTCCTTCGGACCCATGTTCTTTCTCTTGAGGTTGGCTGGCCTTGGCGGTTCTGATGGCTCTGGGCGAACTGAGCTCTCTGCTGGAGTGACTGATTGTCTGAATGAATGACAAGGGATCACTTGGGACACACACACCACCACCTCACTCCCAAGAGGCGCCAAGAAAGATCCGAATGAAAATGGAGGGATGCGTCATAACTGCGGCCAGACGCGACTTTTCGGGAGCTCTCAGGTCCTGAAGTGCGATTTTCTGACAATATGGGTGAAAGGGACTGCCTGACTATCCATCGCGGAGGTTTGAGGAGCAGTCACTCCATTTCAAAGAGCGATACACCAATGGAACGAACTCAATGGAATTGTCGAAACCACAATATCCTGTTTTAAAGACCGAGGTGGTAGTGGCTGCGATGCATAGAGAAAGGCTGCACGGCACTCTCACTCACCCTTCATGTACATATCCAATCGAACGCAAGCTGTGCTGCTGCCAACTGGGATCTTCAAAATGTGACCCACAGCGAAAGTGCAACATGTTACCATCATTCCGAGCAAGCTGTACCACCATTCCCAATTGCGCCAAAGTGAGCTCTTCGCAGCAATAGATACTTTTTATTGTTGCTGGGACTACATGGAGACAGTGGACGAAGCACCGGCGCCGGTGACGACTCCAAAGTGATGTGTGCCACCTGTAAGAAATCAAGGTAATGTGTCGTCATCGCAATGGCTCGAATCCGTTTCTCAGCTTTCACCAAACTGATCTCGCGTGGGTGAAAACTCAGACTCGAGACACTCGCTCACTTCCTACAGTAACAGTTTGCCTTGTGGGTACAAATCTTCAGACCCCTAAGATCCACCCGAGACAAACTGATACGAAGTACTGGAGCACAACGTGAACTCACCGATCTACAAAACCCCCTCATGCATTCGTCGCTACTCTCACTCACACTCTCACACTCACACACACACACACACACACACTGCTCGATTCTCCTTCATTTGTCCTTGTCGTCATTGTTCAATTTCTTCAGGCGACCGCGACCTATAACCAGTACTCGAAAGATGGGAAGAGGAGGTAGCGGTCGCAGAGGTGGAGGAGGTTCCCGCAGCAGGGGCTCACACAGCTCTGGCTCGTATTTAGGGTCCGGAATGTCAGCTAAGTCCAGCTCTACGAAATCGTCAAGTAGCGAAGGAGAGGGATCGTCCCAGTCTAGTGAATGGAAGCCCAGGGTTGGCGGCAACGGTGGTCACTCGTCGCAGACCACTCGAACGACGCAGTCGCAGGTGATCCACACGCTTGGCCCCAGCTCAAAGGAGTGCAAGAAAGCATTCGGAGAACTCCGATCGTGCCTCGAGGCGAATGGCGACCGCATGAGCGTCTGTCAATGGTACCTTTCGGAGTGGAAAAAGTGTCAACAAAAGAATCTGCAGACTACTAAGTAAGGTGATGCTGATAGAAGGTCAGGCAGAGCTTCAGCTAAGTACATAAGCACATTGCCGGAAGTAATTCGAGAACAATGTGAGCTGTGCATTGATACAAAAAGTACCCATTTTACTGTTAAGAGAACTCACCCTCGTAGTGATCAGGCACTGCCATTGGAGGGTGGCACCACCTACAGTGTGAGTCCTGGGGGTCAGTCAAGCCTAACGAGGATGCTTCTCAAGCGATCTCATTCACAGCTGTACTGTTATACGTAACACACTCGCGGTCTCGAACGAGGATGCAGACAACAAATGCAAAGTCTCGCTCATCGAAGCGACTGCTGTAGCAGACTGCCGAGGTTGGCCCAGTCTAGGCAGCAAGCGGGTGAGCATCAGATACGACCAGAGCTCCAACAATCCCCTCTTTCGCTAAATCCAGAGTCTTTGAACACCGTACGCTGATCTTTTCACCCTCGCCAGAAAAAACGGACGACGAGTACCCACTCGAGAGGCTTGCAGGGTTCATGCGGTTTCTCACGGAGACCGACAGCCTCAGTAAGTGGTTGATGCTGATACAGAAAAAGTATCCATGTCGTTGATTGAGAGTAATGGTAGATGGATGAAGAATGATGGTGACGTGTTGCACTTTTTCACTCGGCTGGATTCTGAGTTACCCACGACATGTACCTGCTCGCTCGCTCATTGGCTTGGTCGTTCGTATGACAGCAGCAGCAAAAAGCTCTCCCCAGACCCCTGTGGGCTCCAATAGAGAGAGGAAGAGACCCACGCTTACGAGGAGCCCATTCTCCCAATTCCATTCTGCAAGACAGAGCGTCGTCAGCAGACGAACGCCAAGTCCTCGCAAAAGAGTATCTCAGCAGCGTGAAACTCATGGCGACGAGAGGCAGCGGCAGCGACGCGGGAGCATTCTTCAACACCAGAGTTGACGAATACTCGCGTGATTCGTACTCTAGTGGTGGTGGCGCCTTCCCTTCTACAGCAGGTACAGCGAGCTCGTCAGCAAGCAGCAGAGCTGCGGCTGCTGGGAACTCGAGTCAGCGCGAAGAAGACGACTCGTACTACATTTCCACTTCATCGCCGCCACCGCCAGAGTCGTCAATCTTGAGCAAGAAGCTGCCAACGCCTGGAACCCAGAGTAGCAGCGACGCTAATGACGAAGGCGATTCTAACAAGGATACCGATCAAGCGATCCAGACGCTCGCGCGCTCGTCGAAAACGAAGGAGAAGCCACACCGTAACAGTAGTACTGACGACAGTACCACGGCCACTTGCCTGGACTTCCAGATGGAGCTGCGCGCGTGTCTGGACGCCAACGACAACCGCGAGAGCGTGTGCATGTGGCACTTCCGCATGTGGCAAAAATGCAAAACGGAACAGCAAGAGCTCACAACGAACATGCGGTCCGGAGCATTCGGCTTTAGTTTGTGAACAGCAGCACCTTCAGCGGCTTTTGTAGGTGTATGCAACATGAGTCGTTCGTAAATAGCATCATTCGATACAGCTGAGTTGCCACGTACCACTAAATACAATCCGCCCTTTCACTATCACTGCTGCTCATGTTTCGACGCGTCCTCGCGGCGTTCCAAGTATTAGTTAGACAAGAGCGGGCAGACCCAGTCAATCATGAGAGCTCCATTCTACAGCACCACTGTGTCACTCTTTTCCTATAATGCTATAGTGCTATCTCTGACAACATGGTGCAGCTTGGCGTCACTCGCTGTCGCTACCACGAGCGGCACAGCCACCACAGGCGGCGGATCCACGTTGATCATGGGCGTGGGACCGGCGCTCTTCGCGATGATCGTGCTCGTCGTCGTCTGCTGCTTCGTGTGCGTCCTCGGCCAGTCTTCCGAACGCAAAGTGTGCGTGAATGACGTCTCTCTATGTATACTTCGTATGGGATCTTTCTACCAGAAGCTTGTTGGCGTGACACTTCTTCTGTTGTGTATTTATGCACAGGGTCCTCGTCGGATGCATGGTCTTCCTTGCGAGCGTCACGGCGCTTTTCTTCTTCTCGGTCAACATCGAGAGACCCGAAGCCGCGAGCGCGAAGAAACTGAGGTACAACCAGATGGCGGTCACGCGGTCAGCGGTCGCGGCGACGCTGATCGGCTTTAGCGTCGTCGCGCTCTTCTCCGTGCTGCTGATGCACGTGGTCAAGCCCCGCCAGGTGCGTTTTCTCCACAGTCTCGAACGGTATGCACACCTGTTGCTTGACAGTCAATTTCCTACATCACATCAACATTGTTAGGGTCAATTCATTGGTGAACGCGCGCACCAACTGGATCGTCCGCGCCTCAACTAGCCCAACATCCACCATAGTAACCGCATACCGCATGAGCATTCAAGCCGTGACATGTGCATGTGAACGCCAATGAATCTGCCGTGTGTGTATTACAGAGAACAGCCTCCTTCTCTTCATCCTCTTCGCTCCGTCCCTGTCTTTCCTGTGTCTTTCTCTTCTGCTTACATCGTCTATTCCGAGTCGTCGCCACCAGCCGAGATCTTCTTGGCCTGGATCTCCGGCGACAGGTAGCCTCGCTTCTCGTAGTTAGTGTAGTACGTGAGCTTCTTCGGGTTCGGGCGCGCGAACTGTGGGATGAGCTCGAACTTGTGCGGCTTGAGCAGCGCGCGCAGCGCCAGGCGGTTGTGGTACACGGACGTGATGCTGCCGCCGGCGGCCTCGATCGCCGCGATCGCCCCCTTGGACGCCTGCGACACCTCAATGGTCACGGGCGTGGTCAGGTGCTCGGCGCCCTTACCCAGCAGCTTGATGCCGTGCTTCACACGCGAGCACGTCACCATACCCGAGTCCACCAGCTCCTTGATCGTGATCGGCTTGGACGCGTCCAGGCGGCCCATGTCCAGGAACAGCTGCAGCTTCGACAGGTTCACTGGCTCCATCGGCGTCGCGAACCTATAATAATAACGTAGCAAAAACAATAGCAACAGTGAGGGTCAGTGCACAACCATAACTATCTGCCACAATGAGCTCCTCAGTCAATTCGGAAAAATAAAGCAACAACGTGACGCACTTGTTGTTGAATCCGCGCTTTGGCACACGCTGGTAGATGGGCGTCTGGCCACCCTCAAAGCCTGGACCGCGGCCGGAGCCACCGCCCGAGCGCGCCTTCTGGCCCTTGTGGCCGCGACCGGAGGTCTTGCCTTTGCCCGAGCCGATACCGCGACCGAGACGCTTGCCGCGCTTGTGCGCGCCGTCATTATCGTGCAGCGTGTTGAGGCGGATACCGTCGGTCGGGATGGACGAAAACGTGCTGGCGAACGCCACGAACGACGGCGTGGAGGACGCGGCCGAGCGGCGCGCCGCCGCCGCCAGCGGGAGCGCCGAGCCGAGCGACTTGAGGCAGAACATCACGCTTGAAAGTGCTGCTGCTGGTCGGTTGATCTGCTCTGCTTTGCTGCTTGTGAGCTTTCCGATTTGAGTGGCCCCACAGACACTTTCTTGGCAGCGATAGAATAGACACGAGTGGAAACAGCACGTTTCTATTTCTAAATGAAAAGCGATACTGTGATGATGATCCTGTAAAGTACGAGGTTTGTGGAGTGGTCCGCGGGTTGAGACGTACCCTTCTATCCATCCAGAGGAACGCCGCCTGCGCGATCGTGAACGTCACGTCCTTCAGGCTGGGCTTGTTCACGGTAGACCTGCGTAAGCAACACCGACACAAATTCAAAGTCAGTCATCCCGCGATTATTTGTCCTCACATGCATACACAGAGAAATGTACAGCATGCAGAGGTTCATGTATGCAAAGACCACTTGCGAGGAGGTGGTGAGGTTGTTGCCGCTCAGCTTTCTATGTAGCAAGAATATCAAATCAGAAAATCAAATCGTCAACCATCAGTTTCCCACATCGCGCGTGGTACAGACTTCCAGAAATCCAAAGTTCGCGGCGAACTTGGTCATTATGTTGTCCTTGAGATCCCTGTCGCGTCGTCGTTGCTCTTCATTGCAAGCTTGGACCCGATAGCAGAGGTCCCGGTCGTTGTCGTGGTATCCTGCGAACTTTTCTTGGGTCCAAACGAGATCTGAAAGTCAAAGCTCCTCGCTTTGTCAGTCTCGTGTCGTCGAGAACCTGGAGACACTAGAGCTTGCGCGGAGTGGGCGCCACCGCGGTTGTCGTGTTCGCTTTCATGGACGCCTCGCACTCTTTGCAAGACGAGCCACATTCAAACGCGAGCGTTCTAGTAGGTACAGCGGCGCACTGATCGGTGACAGTCGCGGCAGTACCAGATAATGAGGATGGAGAAACCAGCGCCCCGAAAACGAGAGCGAGGCTCAGGAGGCGAACCATGGTGGAGACTGAGAGACGAACTGGAGGTGGTGTGGAGGCGGAGCGAATTCGCAAATGGGTCTCCTTCGCGAATGAATGAAATGCGATGCTGAGTGGGGCTGTGGTTTCGGTCGGCATCGTGGAGCCCACTGGTCCGAAAAGAAAGACATCTCGTGGTAGATGAAGAGGTGATATCTCTTTTACATAGGTAGGGGAACTTAGAAAGGCATCGGTTTCCCCTTTCCTGGCCGTATGCAATGGGAGGAGAGCTCGAAACGTCGAATTCTCTCGAAAATATTAAGGTACTCCGAAGGTGGATCCTATAATCAAATATACTTTCAAGCACCTCTCAGAAGAAGCTTCAGTAGGTTCCACGCACACTCAAGGATTTGCTGCTGTCGATACACGCACTGTATAGACACTTCGTGTTCTTCATTGCGCAATACAAACAAACTCACATGCACATGTCTGATCCCAAGCCACCGTTTTACACTGCGACACCAGCATCGACTTCACCAGCTTCATCTTCATCTTCGATAACCAGCTGCTGGGGTTGTTGCTGAATCGGCTTCTTCGCTCCTCTGGTGCTCGTGGCCGTTTGCTTCAAACGCCTCGCGGCTTTGCCTCCAATCCAAATGCCCCCCATCGCAGCGAGCGCCACAGCAACGCCTCCCAACGCGCCAGTCACCGCGAGGGCCACCGGATCGTTCTCCCCAGAATCGCCGTTGCTGCTGCTGCTCTGCGAAGCAAGAGTCGTGGACTCAGCACGCGTCAACACTGGCGCTGCATCGGTAGCGCTAACAACCGATGTCTCGACAGTGTCAACTGGTGGCGGTACACTGGTAGAAGTCGCACTGGGGGAGCTCTTGATCCCCACGCGAACCGAGATCGTGCGCTTCTTGAGCTCCCTGAGCTTGGTCGCGCCTTTTGGCTTCGGAGTAGGTTTCGCAGGCTTCGCCTTGGGCGTCGGCATGGGCGTGTTCTGCTGGGTCGCCTGCGGGGTCACGGGCCCGTCCGTGAGACAGAACGTGTAGTTGTGCAGCTTGAGCTGCGACTCGGTCGAGCAGTTGGTCTTGAGCGCCGCTTCGTCAATCGTGAAGTTCTGCAGGTTGAAGATGAAGCGCGCCTGCTTGGTCGAGAGCGCCACGTCCTTCATGAACTTGTTGTTGTCGAGGTATCTGAGAGAAAAGTTTCAACAGGGTAGATTATAGAATCCACCTCCAGTTAGCCTTGAACCTGAAATATGGGGATGTGGGGGTAGGGGGTACGTACAGCTCCTTGAGTCGCGTGTGTCGGAACATAACAGTGGGGATCGTCGTGAGGTTGTTGCCCGTGATGTACAAGCGCTCGAGACTCAGGAGATGCGCCGAGTACGTAGTCAGCTTGGTGTCCGTGAGATTCCTGAGAATAATACATACGAGCAATAACAACCAGAATAGAGAGTTAGGCTCCAGCGTTTTTGAAAATGGCGGGGACTCTGCCAGTGTGTTGCTGCCTTCGTACAGCGTTTGGATGCTCCCGACCGCATTCACGGTGGTATAGGACGGGATGTAATTCCCAGCGAGGTTCCTAGTGTTAGAATTGGGAGGAAGAGAGGTTTCGGATGTAAGAGGTTAGCGCTTGCTTGGTTGCGAAGTTATCATCAATAGAGAGCTGATCAGATACGTACAGTGTCTGCAGCTGCGTGTGTCGCGCGATCGTGTACGGCGCCTTCGTGAGCTGGTTGTATGAGAGATCGCTACAGATTTAGAAAAAGGTAGATCATCACAGAGCAGCAGCAAGTCAGTCACCAATACCGAAAGTAGATCACATACACAGCGTAGGTAGTAATCAGTCGTTCAGGTGCACGGAACTCACAGGTAGCTCGCAGTCTGGAACACGCCGCTGTACTTTGTGATGTTGTTGTGATTCAAAACTCTGCAAAATAGCATACGAGGCACACACGCACAGCAAGACGTGAGCTATTCATTCAGGAACTACGCCGAGATCCCCTAGCCATGTGGCACGGAACGTAGGCAAAATCAATAGAGCAATCGAGTACGACCCGGCCACTTACAAGCTCAGGAGGTCTTTCATTCGCGCGCTCGAAGGCACATTGGTGATGAAATTGTTGTCCAGAAACCTGATGAAAGAGAATCCCAGACACAACCATAGGATCTCAATAAAGTTAGCCACTGATAGAGGATCACCACAGTATGTTCCTTTCCTCCCATAAACATAACAAGCACTCACAGAGACGTGAGCTTCTTGAGCTTCGTCACGGGCGCTGGAAACTCGGTGAGCAGGTTGTTCGAGAGCACGAGCTTCGTGAGGATCGCGGGGAAGGTGTTGGCCAGTTTGTTGATCGACGTGTTCAGATTCAGGTTCACGAGTGTCAGCTCCGTCACGTTTGTGTCGTTCTTGAGCAGGAAATTCTCGGCGAGCTCCACGTTCGCCACGCGGCTCTTGGTGCTCGGCTCCAGGATCTTGCTGCCGCCTCGGATGGAGCTACAATGCGACAGTCGGATAAACGAGAGTGAGTGAGCGAAGCTCGAATAGGCTAAAGCTACCTATTGTAGGTTATACGTACACGCTGGTGGTGTTGAAGGGCAGCTTGAGCGGGTCGATCTTCTTGAGGAAGTCGTTGCTGATGGACGCGAACGTGGCGTTCAGGGTCTCGTTGCCCAGCAGCTCACCTGTATGTTCGCTGGCGGTCGCGGGCTGGTTGAGCAACTCCATGTCGCTCTTCCAGGTGCCAAAGGGCACCAGCAGCGTGAACGCGCGCGTGGTGCCGCTAGGCGTGGCGTTGAAGCCGCTCGTCGCGGCGAAGCACGCGAGTGGACACGACGTGAGCGACGAGAACGACACGGTCTCCGTCGCGTTCGTGTGCATGCTCGAGTTGCTGGCCAGCATGCACGCCTCGTTGGCCTCGCAGTCGCTCGAGCACTCGAACGAGAGTGTCTCTGCTGGGATCGTGCAGCTCGACTCCAGCGCACTGGTGGTGATGGACACAGACACTACTACCGCCATGAGCGCAGCAAGTGCGGCCGCGCGCATGGTTATAACTGACTGAGGACTGTGCGCTGGACTCGATAAATTGAAGAGTGATGTGGGTGCAGCAGGCAAATCAGCACAACTCAGGAGCTACTGATGAGTTTTAAAAGTATCCGATGAGGCACGTCAGGCATTCGCAGCCGGCTGTTGCTGATTGCCATGCATGCTGCCTGAGTTGGGTGACACGGATGTAATAAATCATTGGTGTGCACACACAAAATAAAACTCAGCATGCGAGTTTTCGAGACGTCCTGCTCGATTGGCTCTGAAACTGACATCTTGGGTGGCGATTTTGCAAAAATCCACCGCGGATATTATAGATGAAACTGGAACTGATGATGCTCAGTTTTTTAGCAACTGGGTGCGCGAGTTACAAGAGACAGGACGTCCAAGCATTGATGATTTGTCTGATGATCCTCGGTTGGGAATGAACACCAGTGGTCTCATAACCCTAGAGGGAGGGATGCTTTGGTGTATGTGCATTTAGTCGTCTAACTTATCTACGTCTCTTCTCTTCATGTATCAATTCAATTCAAAGCCTCTGCGTACGATGTCGAGTCCAGCTCTTCTATCAGCAGCCCCGTGGGTTTGTTCAGGAAGTCCACGCCGTTCACGTCTTCGCCGAACATCAGCAGCTCGTCGTCGGCCTCGGCGATCGACGGCAGCAGGTCGTCCACCGAGTTCTCGTCGTCCAGTGGCTCGTCGAAAAAGTGCGAGACGCCCATGACCACGTCCGCCCCATCATCGCCAGCCGCCTCAGGTTCCATTGCTTCAACAGCGTCGACAGCTTCAATCTCACCCCCTTCCTCGGCTTCCTCCACCATCTCGTCATTATCGTCATTATCGTCATTGTCGTCATTCTCATTCGCGGACTCATCGTCTTCGACACTGTCATCGCCGTCCTTCTCACCACCATCATCATCGGCAGTTGACACAAACTCAATGCGGTCGTGCGCAACTGGGTACTGCTCGGCGTCCTCGCGAAGAGCGACAATAATCACGGGGAACTCGACGATCGCCTTGCGCTTCAGGTTGCTCTCGAGCGAGATGTTGCCGTCCAGATGGTAGAACTGCGGCTCGGACGCCGGTGTGAACTCCTTGCGGAGCAACAGCAGCACGTGATCCTGCCAATTCACGACCGCGTACTTGCGCAATTTGCCTCGGATCGTCGCGTTTTCCTACGTGTGCCATGGAAACATGAGTGTTAGTCCATAGCATCATCATGTGCACAAGACGCGACCGTAATCGCCACAACAGCAACAACAAACACATACCGGACTCTTGGTCAAATACTGCGCAAGCAGAGCAAACGGAGTCTCGCCGTCGTTCGCCTTCTTCTCAAACAGGCTCATCGCAGTGTCAGCATGCGGGAACGACCACTCAACGCGCCAAAACAACTTGTCCTTGCGCGTGTCCATGACCGATGTGTTGCGCACGCGCTTGCTCATCCCCGGCGCCAGCAGCGTCAGCGCCACGCCGCGCTTCGCTGCGTGCTGCACGAGGATCTGGAACGGCACAGGGAACCGCGTGAGCCAGTCGCTCGACACGTGCGGGTTGATCGACTGCGCATTGTTGGCCCCGTCGCCCTTTTGCTTGTTGTTTTTGGCGATCTTGCGCTTCTTCTGCCCAGACTGGCGCGCCTCGCCGCCCAGTTGACTCCGCGATCGCGCTGCACTGTTTGCAGACCGCGCCACTTCCTCCAAGAAGAAGAAATCTGTGTATACGAGCGTAGCGTAAAGCAATTATTAGCATATCAGACTCTGTGTGTGGCAGGATTTTAAGCACGATGCATACGTACCACTCGACAGGTTTGCGTCTGAGAACTGTTTCAGCGGCACATACTTGGTTCGGTCGCGCTTGCCGTCACACGTGTACTGTTACCATAACCACACACACACACAAGCGCAATTAGTGTTAGCTATTACGACACAAATCGTCTCCACGCATTCCAAAGCACTGGCTTGATGAGCTCCATATATCACATCACATCACACACATACCGTTTTCTTGTGGTCGAGACAGCACGCGAGCGAGCACGTGACGCGCTCGCAGCGCGGACAGCGGTATTTGACGTCGCTCCCTGTGCACGTGACGCACACAAGCTGCTGCGCCTCTGCTTGTCGCTCCAGCGACAGCTCGTCGTGCGAGCGCTTCAGCTGCTGCTCGTCGCTGGTGCTGGTGCTGGTCGCGGTAGTGTTGAGCTCCATCATCTCTCTTCAAAATGGCATTGGTTCGCGTCCTTTAGATCTGGAACTAGGATTTGCCCCATTTTAGTGTAGCCCACTTCGTGCTCGCTGACGATCAATGGCTGCGACCTTTTATCTTGAAATTAGGAAATTTCCGAAATTCATGTGGCGCACGCAGCTTTGGCTGATTACGAAGTCTTGCCAGTCATTTTACACCACCACAAAGAAAACCATTGACGCATTGCTCAATTGGATTGAAAGGCAAGCAGACGAGCAGCCAGGCAAGCATGGTGGACATTGAGATCGACGAGAGCAAGCTATGGGACCCGGTGGAGCGCCAGGCGTACATCGACGCGCTGCCGGAGATGACGCTCTTCGAGGACCACATCGTGGAGGGCGACACGATGGTGGACGCCATCCAAGCGCTGATTGAAGAGGGCGAGACCGCCGAGAGCCTCGCGCTCCACTGGAAGAACCAGGGAAACAAGGCGTTCGCGGACGGCAAGCGCAACCGCCGCCACTTTGCGACCGCGATCAAGTTCTACAACGACGCGCTCGCGTTCGCGCTCAAGTCGCTCGCGCTTCCCGAAGAGGAGAAGGACACGAGCTTCGACATGCCCGAGCTCACGTCCGTGATCCTGAGCAACCGCGCGGCGGTCAACCTGGAGCTCGCCAACTACGCGAGCTGCCGCTCAGACGCCGCACGAGCGATCCGCTACGACCCGTCGAACGTGAAGGCGTACTACCGTGGCGCCAAGGCGTCGCGCATGCTGCGCAAGCCGGACGACACGCTCCGCTATTGCGCGGAAGGGCTCAAGCGCGATCCGGAGAACAAGCTGCTGCTGGGGCTCCAAAAGGAAGGTAAGAAGCTCGTGCAGGAGATCAAGCTGGAGAACTACAAGAAGGAGTTCAAGCACAAGAAGAAGCGTGCGTTCACCGACAAGTACCGCAAGCTCTGCGAAGCGCGCTCGGTGCGCGTCGGTCGCGCACTGATCGAGGACGAGCGCGTGAAGCAGTATGAAGGCAAGGCGACGCTGGACCCGGAGACTGGCGCGATGGTCTGGCCTGTGCTCTTTCTCTACGACGAGCACAACTCGACGGACTTCGTGCAGGTGTTTGGCGAGCATGACGCATTCATCGAGCACTTGGCCAACATGTTCCCTGAGGACGGTCCGTTCTGCGAGTGGGACGAAAACCAGGAGTACGTGGCGTCGAGACTCGTGGTGTACGCCGCTGCAGACGTCGTGCGGCCGTTCGAGAGCGACGAGGAGTGGCACGTGGCGCTGAGCGGCGAGAAGGAGAGCGACGACGACGAAGTGCTGCGTCTGCGCCGCGAGGAGAAGCACGACGCCAAGACGCAGTTCTGGCTCAGCGTCTCGCCCTTCTGCACGCTGCACCAGCTGCTGAGCCACAACAAGTACGTCGTGCCGGGCATCCCTGTCGTTAACATCTTTGTGCGCGGCTCGCGAGCGGAGCAGGATTTCCTGCGCAAGATCGAGCAGAAAGTCATCACGTTAGATCACCAGCAGCTGTAAAGTGTCGTTAAGTCAACGCAAATATTTTGATATGATTGGGTGAAAATGAGGCATGACAACTGATAGGATTGGATGAAATAGTGATGCCCACCACTTTCATTGGATAAAATGTGACGTTAATCTTTGTGATTGGCTGAAATGATTAGATAGGAATCTATTGGACGGATCGCGGGGAGCGCTTTTTCACACAAGACGCAATTATCGATTCAAAAGCAACACACAAGAGCAAGAAAATGGTAAGCGAGCGCGCTCTTGATCCGTGTGTGTGCGCGTCTACAGCGCTATGGATGGCGCCATACACACTCGCATTGTAAAGACAACTACGAGTGGATGCTAACAATATGGCTTTCAATGATTCTCGTGTTTCTTTTTGCGCGCACAGTCTGGTCTGATCCTGAACCCAAAACCGTTCCTCGCGGGACTGACCGGCAAGCCCGTGGTCGCGCGCCTCAAGTGGGGCATGGAGTACAAGGGCATCCTCGTGTCGGTCGACTCGTACATGAACATGCAGCTCGCGGACACAGAAGAATACATCAACGGTGAGCCGGCGGGCAACCTGGGCGAAGTGCTCATCCGATGCAACAACGTGCTCTTCGTGCGCGGACTCCGCGAAGACGAAGTCATGGTGCAGGCATAGAAGACAAGAGAGCAGCAACAGGGCGGCGAGAGAGAAGGATGGAGACTGCATATGAGATGACAGAGAGAAAGAAGATGGGGAAAGTGCGCGTAATAAGCGATTGCTTAGCTGATGAAATTAAACAGCAGAGAGCAGTGGCGAGCGTGATGGCAAGGTCGCCGTAGCGGCGATAGCATCGGTTCACACAGTCGCGTGACGATGAGAGGCACGTTGCCAGTACATGTGCACACGTAAGCAGTAAATGAACCCGTCTGCGGGTGTTCTTCTGTTGGTGATCGTGCGCTTTGGCAGTTTTGTATCTTGCGGGTATGTGGCTTCTTGATTTGTCAGACAGATCCTTTGTCAAAAGGGTTGCTTTCATGTGGTGCAACAACTCAAGAGAGTTCAATGGCAAGGATACTATTGTGGTGTGGGACTATGATCGTCATTCCTGCACCAGTCTATTATGTTAGTCATCAGAGAGTGATCCTTTACATGAGCACTCCTCTCTGTGTGTGCGTCCGCTTCACAATGATGCAACGCTGATCGACTCCACGCTCCAGCTGAGCCGAATCCAAATTGCAATGCCTTTGAGTAGAAATCTCGTATTTATTCCGCCATACACGCACATGCCGTTCACTTTTCACGGAACGCGTTTGATTTGGTCTCTCTTTCGATCCACTTGAGCTCGTTCCAGGGCCAGATCTGCATTCACATAGCAAAGCGAGCAGCATGTCCGTTAGTGTACATTGCGCGTCTACAGCCCAGCAATATTCCGCTTTCGATCAACTTACGCGCATGACGACTCGTCCCTGGATGAGAGCGTATGGCACAGGTCCGTAGTATCTGGAGTCGTGCGAATCGTGCTTGTTGTCTCCTTCCAGCCACACATGGCCCTTCGGGATCTGTTTGATACGGATGCGGGCAATGACCGTATAATCAGCATTATCGCGCATCATCCCTCATGTACTTCATAAGTGCACAGACTATACCTTGTGGAATTCGACTTCAGAGGACGAATATCGAGGACGCACGCAGACTGTGTCTCCTTCCTACATGTTCCAGTACAACGCGCATAAGCTCGCAACGATCAGTAGATTCACCTCACAAGCAGCAAAAATACAGAATCACGTTATATACATCCATGCAGCTCACCACTCCAATGATGCGCTTGCAGACTGTGTGGCGCGGGTTGGACACGGACTTGGCGATCACCACTTCGCCGCGACCGAGCGTGCGCACCAGCGGCGTGAGCTTGTCGAGCAGCACGATGTCGCCGTCGCGGTTGAGCGTCGGCAGCATGGACGGTCCGACGCACTTGACCGTGTCGGCCGCCTGCAGCAAACAGAAGGACACGCCCGCGAAGCGCGCGAAGCTCGAGAGCACGGCGCCGATCTCGCGCATCGCCGTCATAGCCGCTTGTGGTGATGATGATCTGTCTGTTTTTCGTGTGTCGTGTGCATCAATTTTATGGGATTTCGTACTTTATGGATAACTCATGGTAGGAGGTTGGAGTGATGGTCTCGGCAACATTGAGTTGAAGCGTCGTCATCGTTGCAGATGGAAAGGGCTGGCGGACGGACGGATGGGCGGGCGTCTCAATGTTATTTCCGTATTATCCAATAAGCAAGTGCACGCACAGCATGCAGGCGGATCGCGCTCAAGAAGAGCGGTTTCGCACAAGCGCCACATGAGGGATCTGTGTGGCGCTCGAACCACAACGCAATCGCCACGGACACCAACAGGGCGGAAGCAGACTGCGTAGTGAAGTGCTGGAGAGTAGGCGACAAAATGGATGAGCATGAAGTGGTTGCACGCGAAGAATCGGACCTGGGGGTCCTCGACGGTACGATAAGGCACGATTCCATGGCAGGGACATAGCGTATGTACTTGTACTGACTTTGCTGTTGCTGTGCAGATTTGCTGGACGACGTGCAACAAGAAACCGCGAGTGAGCGAGGTGGGTTGTGCCTGACGAGCGCAGAGTGCTGATTTGTGTTGTTGCTATTGTATTGCGTTGTGCTGTGTGTCGCTAACGATAGAATGCCTTGGTAAATATGGGTATCGCGGTGGTAGAGGAGGATGAGACAGACACTGATGAAGCGAATGGTAAGCATGATAAACTGTGTGAATCGGCGGGTATGTGTAGCGTGGATGTGTTTGTTGTGTTTTCACTAACAATGACTTTGGTGGTCCAGAGCTATCGCCAGATGAGATGCTGCGTCAACTCGATGCCGTCACGCTGTCTGGAGGTATGAACCTAGTTGAACATGCGAGTACATGCCCAGTGCAGTTTGTAGATCTGACACGATGTTTTGAATGTAGATGACGATGAAGATACAGAAGATTCCGATGGTCATATCGTCGCATTCGAAGACGCCCATGAAGAGCTACATCCGGATTTCTTGGCAGACACACATGCAAAGAACGCTCACAAAGTAGCAGGACTTGGTGGCAAAGCAGCGGGAGGCAAGGTAGAGTTGGCGGAGGAGTTGACTGCGGAAGGTGATAGTGGAGCTGGTTCCCATGACTTCACCAACTCGGTCGATCCATCAGCAATATCTGAACCGCTCCCAGAAAAGTCAGATCTCAGAATCAACGGCGCGGACGTTGTGCTCAACGCAGCGGAGCTTGCCATTGAAAAAGAGGCGGAGCAAGCAGAGAGACCACTTCAAGATCGCATGGAAGTGAATGAGTCGAATGACAACGATAACGAGGGACACGTCCTCGAAATCGAAACAACCTCAATCGCGGCAGACATTGGAGATGAAAACGACAGAAATGCTGTTGACGATGTAGTGACAGACACGTCAAAAAGAAACAGCGGTGACGGTGATCGCAGTGAATACGATGAAGATGCAGAACAATTTCGGCACGCAGCAGGGCAAGCAATTGACTCGGACGAAGGTAAAGCGAACCGAGTGGAAGAACTGATCAGTGTTGAAGATGTCAGTGGAGGCAATGGCAACAAGAATACCCACTTTGATAAGCCTTCAGAAGAAGTTGAAACATCTTCAGATATCCAGGATCTGGCTCTCCGAAACGAAACAGGTGCAGCTGACTCTACGCTGACGAATTTGTCTGAAAATGTTGGTGGGGACGAGAGCAACGGTGTTGATCCCACCGACCACAATGACGAAGAAGGCACACGTCCTGTTCTTCATGAGCGCCGAGGTATGGGTGACATCGTTTTTGAATCCGGTGTATGAGCTGCTCATTTGATTAACTTCATTTCTTGGTTCCAACACAGACGAATCTCCACTCGAGTGTGAAGCCATAGGTCCGAACTCTTCTATCAACTTGCCAGGTGCTTCAGTTGGCGCTGATGCTGCAGCTGATAGTAATCCTGAGGTTTTCCATGCTGGGATTGTTGGCGATGCGGAACCTGAAGACGGTACACCAAAGGAGGTTTTGACGCATGCTGAAGTTGGGAGTACTGAATCTGACGCGAACGAAATGCAAGACATCATCTTATCATCAGACGAAAAGAGCAACGCATTCGGAGCATCGGACCAAGCACAGGAAGAGACTCAAGCAATAGCGTCTGATCCCGAGGACCAAGGTCTAGTGCACAAAGGGTCAGACTTGGAGCCACTAGAAATTCGAGGAAACGGCACTGGCGATACCATTCCAGCGGGCTTCATAGATTGTGCTAGTGATCAGAATGGCGCAGTTGACGAAGATAGTGAAAACACCAGAGCGGGAAGTTCTTCGGGAGCCCCATTGCCTACTCGTGAACCGCAGTCACTCGAAAATCAGCCGAACGGAGATTTCAACGATGAAGGAGTGAAACAAGAAGCATGTTCGCCTCCAGAAAACGAAGAGGATCTTCAAGTGCTACCTCCTCCAGCGCCTAGCTCACTGGCTGTTGTGATTGGCTCAATGAACCCGGCTAGCACTGAAGATGATGAAGACTCGGATTCACAGGACGAAGACGACGGCGAGCAATCTTCGCTGCCTCCGCCGTTGAACCTGGACAATTTGGCTGACGGCGATGACGACGAGTTGGAGATCGATCCTGCAGTGGCAAGTACCATCGAGACCGACAAGCAAGCAAAATCTTCGAAGGAATTGGAAACCGCAGTCGTTCAAGAAAAGGAGTCCACTTTGTTAGTTGCGCTTCCAGGAATCAAGCTAACAGCATCTACAGATGACATTGAATTCTCATTCGCCAACGAAATTCGGGTAGCGCATGTGGTTGCACCACCAACTGACATCGAGACGTCGTCAAAGCCTTCCAAGAAGCAGGAGTTGCTTGAAGATTCGACGGAGAACGCTTTTGGCATTGGCTACATGAGTCTGAAGAAGAAGCGTGATGGTGCAGAGTCAGCTGAAACTGATGGGTACTCAATACCAACCGTACCGTCTTTTCCAGACGAGAAGGAATTTGAAAATGAGCTGGGACTGTCGAGCGATTTGGTGTTTTCGGTGAAGTCAACGAAAGGCGGCAATGTTCAGGCGGACGATGATGATGATGATGACGAATTTGGTCCCTTGACGGCCTCCAGTCCCGATGAGTTTTCGCCGGGTATTCTAGAGGCAAGGCGTGCTTCGTTACAAGCGCGAAAGGCACAAGAAGAGGAGAGCATCATCAACGAGTTGAAGAAAGCAACCGACGAGGAAAAGTCTCTCAACGAGACAGCCAAAACTGCTCCTGATAGCGCGCCTTCCGCCGTTGCTTCGGACGCGCCAACTTCAGAATCCGAGAGTGCGCTTTCGTTGAAAGAACTCCACGGAATCTACAAACGCGGTCTTGGGGACCAGGGCGTGGCAATGATGGGTGAAGACGATGAACGCGAAGAGAAGCCAAGCAAACCTCAGCAAACTACTGCACAGAACGTTGCGAATCCTTCGCTGTCGGTCATGGGTCGGATTCTGAGCAAGCCGTCCATTTTGGATCAAGCGATTACCGAAGAAGATGAGGAAGAAGAAGACAGTAACGACACGCGAGGTGAAGCTCATACTGCATATCAAGACCGAGAGGCGTTGATCGACTACGCTCCAGAGCACGAAGACGCTGAGAACTCGGCAGCTGTGGATGAGTGGAAAGAAATCCAGCTCACAAACCACGGCTCGGGGAAAAACAATGGGCAGGCGGCATCTGAATCAGATAACAAGCAACAGCAAAGTCGCAATCAAAGAGACTCCAAGCCTTCTACAAACTCCAAGATATCGTACAACGAGGCTTTCCAGTATTGCCTACAAGCTGACGAATTTTTACTGCAGCTCGATAAAATTGTGGCGGAGGACTTTGGAGAAGGTCCGCGATCCTGCTTCTCCTGCTTTTCGCCTCGCCCGAGACTTGCCTTTCCTGGCGCGATGGACGAGCGTGATCGAGTTTTTTGCATTGCTGCTACCAGCTATGACGCCCGTCACGAGATTTTCACCAGAGTGTTGCAGACGCTGTATGTCAAACTGACGAGAACTCAGCGCGAGGTTCCTCTTTCTGGCACGCATTGGGAAGATATCGGTTTTCAGGGAAACGACCCGTCTACGGACTTGCGAGGCTGTGGCGTTCTGTCGCTGCTTCAGATGCTGTACCTCGTTGACAATCATCCGGAACTCGCGCTTCGCTTTCATAGCTTATCTCAGCACCCGACGCGGCATTTTCCTCTCGCGTGCGCGCTCATCAACGTCACTTTGCAGTGTGTGGTGGCTCTACGAAACGGCGCGCTCTACAAAGAATGCAACAAGCAAGCGAGTGTCTTCAAGGCGATCAACTCGGTAAGTCGTACTTTAAGGCCTGCATTCTCGATGATCACGATGGCATCACTTGTGCTGACAAATGTATTTGTTCTCCAGCTCTATGTTGCACTAGCCTCCGAATTGATGAGCGAGATTCAAACAAGCTCGGACGAAATCCCAATCATCATCAAAGAAGTCCTGGAAGATGGCAGAAGCAATCCTGACCGAGTTCTAGAAGAGTTCTCAAAGGGGGATGCAGCTGCTCCAGCTGCCCAATCCGTGACCTCACCGCAGAAGCAAGCCAGTGGTGGAGCACTACCCAATACAGGGTTATCCAGCACACACATCGAGTTCACTGAGATTGCGCTCCAGTCCGCTGCAAGTGATGATGATGATTAGACAGACACGTAAGTAAAGCAAGCTGAAATAAATTGGGCGCCTTCTATTATGCTGTCTATCTCAGTGGCGTTGCAGAGAATAGCTGTGCTGCCTACAGATCAGTCTTTGGATCAACTGATGCTGTGTCTTCTTCGCCCGCCTGCTTCCCGCGCTCTCGCAAGTCAACTTCTTCAAAGATGTCCTCGCTCTGGTTGATGTTGGTGCTCATGTTGATCTGGCTCTCTCCGACAAGTTTGCTGTTGATAAGCTCAGCTGGGTAGGCGCTCGCCCGCCTCGCGCTCACTTTATCGTTGAGCAGAGTCTTCGCAGCTCCCGCGCTCGCTTCCGAGTTCACTTTCGCAGTTGATACAGTGGAGCTTTTCGAGGTTTCGCTGGGTTTGCTGTTATTGGCTTCCTCGCCGTCGTTGTTGTCGTCGTCAGCGCCGTACTTTCGCAGCCACTCGGTTTTCCACTCTTCAACGTCCTTCTGCTTCTTCTCCGCTGCGGCTGCTTTCTCCGCCGCTCGCATCGCTTCGTCTGCGTTGATCGGCGGAAGAGGGCTCTTGGATCGGCGGCCACCGAAGTGCACCTGCTTGCTCTTGCTGTCTCCCTGTTTCGCCTTGCCTTCTTCGCTCACCACATGGCTGAGTTTGTTCTTCTTCTTGGAACGACGCAGGCACTTGCACTTGAGCATGCGCGCGCACAGCCCGTCGCTGCCGTTCGCGAGGATGAAGTCGTAGGTGCCCGAGCCGATCCAGAGCAGGTACGTGTGAAACCCTGCGAGCAAGAAATACGAGTTCGCGAGCGACAGGCAGATCGCATTGTGCACCCAAAGCAGCGCGAGCATCGGCTGGTGCCAGTCTTCACTCAGTTGGGATTTGATCTCCGAGAACCAGAGCGTCGCCATAAGGATGCCGATGACCGCTTGGCCGAGTGTCTGGAGCGTCGCGGCGACCACCAGACAGTAGAACGCCTCGTAGTTGCTCTCGCCGATGCACGTGTTGAGCCACGTGCAGTGGTGGTCCAGGTCAGGGCTGTTCTTGCAGCAAATCGTGCAGTACCTGGTCACTTGCGGAGGCACTCGAATACAGGATGGGAAGCGTGACATCGACGACGATTTCTGTACACCAATAACAAATAGGGAAGAGAAAGGGTCAAGACTTGACACAATCTGAAAGTCCTGGTAAGTATGGTTCTTCTATACCGGTTCAGCCGAGTCTCGTGATTCGCACGTCGCCCATGCCATGAGTAGGATCATGATCAGCGCGGCGTTCGGAAGAAGAACCGCAAGGCACTAGCAATAGCCACACAGCCAAAGGTACATCCCAATCAATACTGCTGCTTGGAAGACATGGTATAACTACTTCGAAGTACGAACCTTGTCTCTGTCCAACAGCTTGGCCACGAACGCAATGAAGCTCTGGAGCGGATAAAACAGCAGCCAATGAGCTTCAATTGAGACGAGGATGGCAGCACAAAACAAGAGGCGCAACCGAGTCAAGCCCTTACGCTCATGAGCAGCGGCTGGAGGATCCAGCTGATAACCTGGTCCTTGGAGAACGGCTTCTCGAAGCCATTCGTGCGCATTCTTTCTACCGCAAACGTCACAGCTTCGCGGAAATTCCTCGTAGCAATAGTAGTAGCAGCAGGTAGCTACACTAGCTCTCGCTGGTTCGCCCAGACTCTAGGCTCGTCCGAGGCAGCGAGTGCGCGGCAATCGGCGATGACACAAGTGGGGCGCCACTCTTTCTCTCTCTCTCTTTCTCTCTCTCTCTTTCTCTCTCTCTTTCTCTCTTGTGTATCCATTGTGGCTGGAGTGGAGGCTGAAGATCTATCGGGTTTGGTCACGGCAGCTATTTTAGAAAATGCGCGTCTTATCCACGGAAGGCACGAAATAGTACATCTGTCTGTGCGGAACAAGGCAGCAGTTCTGGTTTTAATTGGGATGGATCCCCACGCGCATGCACACACATAGTTTTATAAATACACGTTACGCAGGACGAAGGCTCGTAGTTGCAGCAGCGATCCGCACGCATCCTTTCAGCCCTCGTCTTATCGGTTTTTGCTGCTCTGACGTCGTCACTCCGCTGACTGGTCTCGATGGATTCGATCGCGTTCCTTGCCTGACTGACTCCGTGTGCGTCGGTCTATGCTTCCTGATACTACTGTTGGTATAGATGTGAACTACAGCAGTGGCGTCTTGACCAGTTCGTTCGGCGTCTTGCTGGATGCCGATGAAGCGGTCGCCTTGGTGAGTGCGATCACGCTCGACCAGTTCTCCAGCACGCGCAACGACACTAATGAGCACATGGACAGTGAGAAAGGGACATTAGCTGACGCATTGCGAGAGACATAGAGAGAGGGAGTTTGGCGATAGAATGTACGTACGCTCGTTCTGCTGGTTGAGCTGCGAGAGCTTGTCGTTCATGGCGTCCAAGTAGCGCACGAGGTCCGCGGAGGAATCGCGCAGCGCCTCGAGCGCCGCCACCTCTTCGTTCTTGCTCGTCGCCATGTTTCCGAGTGTTGTGCTGCGTCTTGGAGCTATGGCGGCTGTATGTATTTTTAGCTTGTGAAATGTATGTCATAATGCAATCCTGCCAAAAGTAAGCACAACGACATTACAGCTAAAAGTTGGTAGTCAACGTCCATATAAATACCTTTTTAGTATTACTACCCAGTTATAAACAGGCTGAACCTAAAAATCACTCGTCACTTTTTTAAGTTGCAGAAAAGTTTCGTTGAGTTGTATTCAGTATATCAGTTTTCAGAGGTGATTCTGAAAAATCTGAAGCACTTTTCATTCGTCGAAATCAAATTCTTTCGTCTTCCATTGGCTGTAAATTCGTTTTACCTCTAGTTTCTTATACATCATTTTCGCTCCCACCCCAAAAAGTACCGTAGGACAGCCCACCTAAATTCCAACTCACTCCCTCCCTCATCACGCCAGGCAGGCACTCTCGCTCACTCGCTTGCTCGCCCCATTCTTCTGCGCTGCAGACTGGTGATCGATCATTACGATCTCCACGAGCTCCTGCGCGCCAGCTGCCGCTCGTTGATGCTGCCACTGCGTGGCCCCGACTCCCAGAAGAAGAAGCGCAAGTCCAGCTCCGTCGAGTCGACCATGTGGGACCAGCCTAGCAGCTCCAGCCCGCTCAGCGCCGGCAACGTGCGCAACAACCCCGGCCTCATGGGCTCGCCGCCGGCCAGCGCCGCCGCCGCGTTCAGCTCCACGCTCACGCGCAACCGCGCGGTGGTGTGCATGGCCGCGCTACTGGTGTTCATGTTCGTGTCGCTCTCGTCCACGTCGCTGATGTCGCACCGCAGCGCCAAGAGCTACCCGCCGTATGACCCGACGACGAGCTCCAACCCGCTGGCGACGAACCCGTTCGTCGAGCCCACGTCCGCACCGGCGAAGAAGAACCTGCGAAGGGAACCGGAGCCCGTGCTCGCGCGTCCAGACTCGTTTGGCCTCGTGATCGTCGCGGACTTGGACAAGAAGTCGCGCGACGACACGAGCAAGAAGCCGCTCTTCTTCTCGTACTTGCAGCACGCGACGCTCAAGATCACGACGAACGAGGTGCTGCAGAAGGACGAGTACTCGGTCTCGTGGGGCGAGAAGACCAAGTTCACGACCACGATGAATGAGGCGGGTCGCGGCTTTGAGCTCAGCGAGCTCACGTGGTTCGACAACAAGCTGCTCTCGTTCGACGATCGTACAGGCATTGTGTACCGTCTCAAGAACTTTGAAGGCGCAAAGCAGATTCAAGCGATCCCGGAGCACATTGTGATGGAGGGCGATGGCGTCGCGGGCAAGGGACAGAAGCACGAGTGGGCGACCGTCAAGGACGACGAGCTCTACATGGGTAGCGTCGGCAAGGAGTACACGGACAACGACGGTCACGTGCTCGCCGACAGCAACCTCTGGGTCGCGGTCATGGACAAGCACGGCGACGTGCACCACGAGGACTGGACGTCCAACTTTGCGCGTGTGCGCTCGGCGCTCGGTGCCGACTGGCCAGGGTACGTGGTTCACGAGGCGATTGAGTGGAGCAGCGTGCACCGCCAGTGGTTCATCCTGCCGCGCCGCGTGAGCACGGAGGCGTACAACGACATGCTGGACGAGCAGCGCGGCTCGAACAAGCTGGTGGTCGCGAGCGAGGACTTTAGCAGCATCCAGGTGCTCGAGGTGGGCAAGGTGACGCCGCTGCGGGGCTTCTCGTCGTTCAAATTTTTGCCGCGCTCGGGCGACAACATCATCGTGGCGATCAAGAGTGTGGAGATCGACGTGGAGGACTCGCAGACGTCGTTCCTGACCGTGTTCGACATCAAGGGCAACATGCTGCTGGAGGAGACGGAGCTACCCGGCGGTCACAAGTACGAGGGCATTGCGTTTGCGCGCGACTGGTCTCAGGACAAGCTTCACTAATTTGAAACGTGCTGCACAATCAGTCAACCGGTCAATCAAGCAAGCCATAACCAAATACTTAGTTAACCTTATAGATTTCTCGCCCTCGTCATCCTCCTCCTCCATTCCTAATACTGAACTAGAGTTCCGCCATGTTCTCGCAAAGCCACGTGATGCCGGCATGGAGCCCTTCGCCCGTGGTCGCAACCGTCGGCTGCACGTTGTACTTGCGGTTGCGGTTGCTCTGCTTGCAGCTCTCTTCAAAGTCCAGCGCTGTCGTGAGCTGCTCGACCGTCAGCGCGCCATTCAGATCCCGCTTGTTGAAGAAGATCAGCAGACACGAATCCTGCAATGGTCAATACATTCGTCAGAGTTGTTAGCAGCCAACCATTTGTGTAGCTATTTCACCCAGCCATTCGCCCTTTTTCTACCTTGAGTTGGCTGTCCAGTAGTAAACCATTGAGCTCTGCCTTCGCAAGCTCCAGACGCTTGAGGTCGGCGCTGTCGACGACGAAGATTATTCCCTGGTGAGTGAGGAATACAACGAAGTCATGACCTTGTTCTTTATAGGTGAAGACTGTGATCTCGCGGGTTCATCCTGTACCTGGGTGCCTGTGAAGTGATGCCGCCAGTAGGGTCGGAGCGAGTCTTGACCACCCACATCCTACAACAGAAATTGGTGCAAATTGCAATTATGAGAACCTTGACATCCACATGAACGATAGATAAAGAAACCTGCGAGAGCCCAGGCACACACGCACCCAAATGTTCAGTTTGTATCGGTCGTAGCGGATCGTCTCGACGTTGAACCCCACGGTCGGGATGCTCGCGATCGCTTTCCCCAGTCGCAAGTGGTAGAGAATTGTGGTTTTGCCCGCGGCGTCGAGTCCGACGAGCAGCAGCCGCCGCTTGTTGCGATTCCAGAAGCGCGAGAGATTCCTAGAGAACGAGGTGCCCATGTCATCTGCTTCCGTCGTGAAATTGCGCCACCGGAGTTCCTTCGCTTCGTCCCTGTTGGAGCTCCCCGCTTCCACCGGCGGCTCGCTCTGTTGGCACTCGCAAACAAGACAGGAAAGCGATCGTGCGCGCAGCTTGGAACAGAGTGTATCTGTGCGCACACGTGCGCGTCCTTGCGCCAAAAGCAGCTAGCTAAATCTAGCTCATCCTTCGACTGTGTGGTAAGAGCATGGCACATAGAAATAAAACGACCTGAACCAACATGCCAGCACAAAATAGACTTACACACCAACAACCACACAGTCAATGCAAAATCCAAGTTGTCAGTATCTATTTTGCATTACATACCAATATTGAGTCGGGTCGACACCTTGAACTCTTGAGCAATTGACAGATCGACAGATTGCTCTCTTGAACAACCTGAGGGTCAATGACGCGCACTTAGCCGAGGTTGTCACCGCCGTAGCCTTCATTGCCGCCGCCGAGGTAGTCGCGTTTGCCGGCGCCGATCTTGCGCGACTGGGCGTCCACTTTCGGACACTCCGTGATGCGATGGCCGAGACCACCACAGAACGCACAGCCCTGGGTGCCTGTCGCATTCGACAAGCTGTTGTCAGTCGCCAGACCCATATACGGATCCTCGAGCGCGCGCAGCACGGGGGGTACGGTCTGTTTCGCCTCCACCAGCAAGTGCTTGAGATCCAGCAACGCGCTCTCTGGCACACTCTTGTTGATAAATGTCGTCGCGACACCGGTTTTACCACAACGCCCTGTTCGGCCGATGCGATGCACGTAGTTCTCGATCTCCGCGGGCATGTCAAAATTAATCACGTGCTTGATGTCGGGGAAATCCAGTCCTTTTGCGGCAACGTCTGTAGCGACGAGTACATCTTTTCTGCCCTTCTTGAACAAGTCAATGGCTTCGTTACGCTCTTCCTGGTCTTTGCCGCCGTGGATGCTGGCCGCTTCGACACCCTTCAGAATCAGATACTCGTAGATATCGTCCACGTCGCCCTTGCGCTCGCAGAAAATCACCACGGGTGGACTAGTTTTCTGCAGACACTCCAATAAATACACGATCTTGGCGTCCTGCTTCACGTACTCGACTTCCTGGATCACGTCCAAGTTTGCCGCACCGGCGCGGCCAACGTTGACGAGAATCGGCTTCACAAGCACCTCTTTCGCGAAATCTTGGAACTTCTGCGGCATCGTCGCGGAGAAGAGCAACGTCTGGCGCTGATTCGTGAAGTGGTTGAACGTCGTCGACACTTCTTCGTCAAAGCCCAGATCCAGCATGCGGTCGCCCTCGTCCAGGCAAATGTACTTGCACAGGCGCAGACTCATCTGCTTGGACTTGAGGAAATCGTTCAAACGTCCAGGGGTCGCCACCACGATGTGCACGCCGCGGCGCGAGATCATCTCCGACTGCGCGCGCTTGTCTTCGCCGCCGATGCAGAGCAGACTGCGGATCTCTGGGAAGCCCGCTTGGAACAGGTGGGTCGCGAAGTGCTTGACGACGTCAAACGTCTGGCGCATGAGCTCGCGCGACGGTCCGATGATGAGTCCGAACGGTCCCTCGCGACCGATGATCGGCAGCTTCTTCTCTTCTTCCAGCGCGATCATCACCAGCGGCAGACAGAACGTCACGGTTTTGCCCGAGCCTGTAAACGCGATACCGATGATGTCGCGACCCGCGAGGATGCACGGGATCGCCTGCACCTGGATCGGCGTGGGGCGCAGGATGTTCTTCGCCTTGAGCGCGTCCAGGATCGCCGGCGGAAATCGCATGTACTCGAACGACTTGATCGGCGGCGGGATCTCCTCGCCCTCAACCAGAATGTGCCACTTCTTGCGCATGGCGTCGCACTCGTCGGGTGTCATGTCCGCGATGAACTTGGGCGGTTTCCATGTCGTCTTCATCACCTGCGTGTACCGGATGCCCTCCGCGCGCTCCTGGGCCGACACGAGCGCCACTTTCTGCACGTAACTCGCCTCTTTCAGCATGTTGATCTCCTGCGTGTCCTTCTGGATCTTGTCCTGGTTCACGCCCTCTTCCTCCATTTTCTTGCGCATCTCGTACGCCTGGTCGATCAGACTTATGTGCGAGCGCTCCTTCGGGCGAGCGTCTTCTTCTGACAAGCCCGCCGCAGCGGATGTGTGGTCTTCGTCGTCATCATCGCCATTTTCTCCACCGCTTACTTCTTCTCCACTGTCTCTGAGCCCTGCGTGTTTCTTGCGGCGTCTCGCTGCGTCGCTGCCGTCGTCGCTTTCCTCTTCGTCCTCGTCGTCGCTGCGCTCGCGCTGGATCTTCTCCTGCAGCTGCTTGCGGCGACGCTTGAGCTTCTCCTCCTGGCGCTGGCGCCGCACCTTCAGCGGCACGTACAGCGCCTCCTCCTTCTCTACTTCCTCTTCCTTGCTGTTGTCTCGCGCGTGCGCCTCCGCCGTCGTCATCGCCACCGCCGCCATGTTCGTTCAGCTGATCTGCGCGGATTGCCCTTGGTGGTGCTTGTGTCTTTGTCTCTGGCTTGCTTTCCACCGATATTCTAGAAAAAATTAAAGAGGTTCTATTCACGCATACTAAAATCCAATTGAGAGTTCATCTCGAAACTGTAGATGAATGTTTTGCCACTCTAACTATTTATTTGAACTAAATAGGTGAATATCGCCACCCTCCCCAAAGTGAGTGCGTGCGGAATCCGACCTTGTTCGCTTGCTTCACTCTGCTCGGTGAATTCGGATCGGCACTAACAAACCCACATGCAAGCGGTAGCATGAACGCCTGGACCGCGCCGAGACCGTCGGCGGAGCAGACGTCGCGCTGGACGCGCAACGGCGAGTTCCTCGTGTACCTGGTGCCCGTGGGTGCGATCTCCGCCGAGCGCTACGCGGCCTACGTGGCGCTCCTGCAGCAGCACCGCGCGCTCCCGATCAGCGCGCTCACGCGACCGGGCGGTTACGCCCCCGAGCTCTCGCCGTTCAAGAGCTTCTCATGGCAGAGCGCCGGCGCGATTCGCTTCCGCTTCGTGTCCACGGCGGAGCGCGTCGAGAGTTGCGACGGCGAGGACGTGCACGCATGGAACCGGCCGATCGGCGTGATCGGGATCTGCCATTGCCCGTCCACGCCGAATCTCAAGGACGCGTACACGCAGTTCGCAGCGTCGATCAAGCATTTTCCAGGCACGCTCGTGCAGAAATGCTTTGCGTTTGAGCACCAGTTTGAAGTGGGCACGGTCGAGCAGGTCGCGTCGCTGAGCAACTTGGTGATGTTCCCCGTACACCACGAGCTGGACGCCGGCGTCTCGACCGTGAGTCTGCATCTCCAGGTCGTCATGGACACGATCGCGGTCACGATCCTCATGTCGCTTGAAAGCACGATTCGCGCTGCGATGCGCCAGCAAGCGCAGAGCCACCACTCGCTGCCGTTCCAGACGTCGTTCGAGTTTGGCGACATGGCGAGCTTCCTGTTGGACACGAACGTCGAGCCCTCGCAATCACAGATGAGCCAGGGCAACATGCCGCTGCTGTCGTCACGCGAAGGAGCGGGAGGGACGTCACAGCCACAGAGCCTGCATGCTGCGATCACGTCCATGGCATCCACTGCGGTCTCGACCACCGCGTCCGCGTTCACATCCCCGTTCACAGACTCACGCAGTCGCAAGCGCCAGATCGCGCGCCACAGAAAGCTCTTTGGCGACTACTCAGTGCTGCTCGACTGTGTACCCGACGCGCTTGAGCACTACGCAGCGGCGTTGGAGCTGCTGAAGGACGAAGAGCGCAAGAGCAATGGCGCTGGCGGTGACGTGCTCTGGCTCGCTGCGGCACTCGAAGGGTACATCTACTGTCTGTTTCTCGAGTCGAAAGACCAGTTTGTCGTGGAAATCGTTGAAAAGGCGTCCGAGGCGATCGCGCTATACGCGAAAGCAGGCGTGAGCGACCTCGAGTGCCAGCTGATTGAGAAAATCGGCTGGTATTGCGTCGCTGTGGCATCCCAACTTGCACAGGCGAAGACAAAAGGGACAGAGAAAGTGAACGAAGCGATCTGGATCAAGCGCCTGCTCTGGGATACGCTTGACCGCGGACTCATGGTGTTCCCTGAACTGCAGATGCAGCGGCAGATTCAGTTTATCATCGAGGCGAGTCGCATGCTGGAAAGCGTGGGGCATCGGCGGCGAATGGCGTTTTTCATGCACGAAGCGGTCGCGCTTTTGATTGGGCGAAACAACACAAGACCAGTCTCGTCAGTGACTTCGCCATCGCTACAGGGGTCAACAATGCAGCGCCAACGAGACTTGCAGGCGGCTTTGCTGCTCGAGCGAATCACTGCTGCGCGTCTGGGTATCACTGAGGACTCTTCAAACAAGGCATCCGTTCGTGGTGGTGGCGGTGATAGCAGAGATTGGGAGGTGACTACGCTGTACAGAAGCAAGAAGGCTCGACGCGGCGTTCAAATCGACCCAACGCCGTTTGCGTCACACGAAGAAGTGTGGCTCATCCTTCGGTTCCACGTTCTGCGGCAGCTTCTCACGATCTCGAAGATGCTTGGAGATCCTTTTCTGGTGGGGAAATACTGCATCCAGTTGCTGCAGATGCTGCCATGGTGTGATTCCATCGCTTCACACACGACGATCTCTCCAAAGCGAGCAACAAACAAAGCGTCCAACAATCGAAGACCAGCAGCAGGCAGGGGTGCGAATACTCCCTCAGTGGACCAGGTGCAGCGACCGTTTACCATGCAGCGCAGTGCGGCGCAGTCTGCCGAGCGACAAGGTCTGTTTGCGAGAACGAGCGTGTACTACACTCCGCCGTCCAGCGTGGAAACGAAAGCCAAGCGGTACTTCACTCTCGCGGGATCCCCATCCGCGACAATGTCATCTGCAGCAGCGTCGCTGTCGTCGACAATCGCCAGTACGCCGCGCATCCTGGCGACCCCGCGACAACAGTTCTCAGCGGCGGTGAATGCAATTTCAACGAAAGCGTCGCCTGCGTTCGCATCTTTTTCCCATCACAGCCATTCCCACGTCAGTCCCCATGGCGCTCACTCGAACAACAACAGTGTCAGCGGCTCTCCGAGTTTGTCTGGCAGCACCACGAGCAGCGAGATCGGGCTTTCGCCTGGCACCTACAGCAATCGCGAGAACGGATTTGAAAGCCCGCAATCGAGCGGAGCAAACAGCAGCAGCAACAGCAATAACAATTCAACGAACAATGGAGGACTCAACTCTCGAACCACAATTCAAGATCGGATACTCGAACCGTTGCCAGTCTGGAACATCCGATCGAAAGAAGAGGTAGTGAAAATGGAGAAAAACATCCTCAGTTTGATGGAGTCCGAGTGTTCATCCCTGCGACCGAGTGAACAAGTCAAGCTGTCAACATTTCTTGGCATTGATAGGATTCGAGTGCTTGCCAAACTCGACCATCAATTCTTCACGAAAGCGAAAGCTTTGGAGCAGTATGCTCAAATCGGAGGAACCGCCGGTGGCGCAGCTCTGCAGGATTCGATGACCAAATCTGATTTCTTCTACTCTCCTTTTGAGAAGCAACAGCAGGAGAAACGAAGAACGGCTGGAATTGATGACTCGAGTTCAAGTTCAAGTTCTTCGGCGCAGGACAACGTGTTCCCAGTTTACGAGAAGATCGAGCTGGAGATGGTCGTGTCCAACCCCTTCGGCGTGGCGATCGACATCCAGCAAGCGACTGCCTGGGTCGGTTACGATGAAGAAAGTGGTAGCGTCGTTGAAGGCAGCCTCACAACAAGTAGCACCTTCACGAATGCCGCGATTGAGTGCTACCCGTGCTCATTTGTGCTCGCGCCGTACGAGAAGCAGAAATCTGTCCTCCTAGGCATTCAGCCACTAAAGCAAGGGAGGTTCCACGTGCGCGGCTGCTTCCTCAAGGTTCTGAATCTGAAAACTTCGTTTACGTTAAGCACACCAGTGGAACTGTGTGTGGTGGGCAAATTGCCGCTTGCGTCGCTGTCACTTTGCGAGTTTGGGAGTTTGTCGTCGCATTCGGTGGATCAACAAGCGAAAGCGTCCAAGGAGCGGAAAGAAGACCTGCACATCTGCATGTTCTCGAGTGAAACGAAGCAGTGCGAGCTGCGAATCCGCAACGTTGGCCAGAATACCATCAACAAGTGCCATCTGAAAGCCACGGTGCTGAGAAAGCAGGTGGTGAAGAAGACAATGGTGGTGTTCCACAACCTGACGCCTCCACCCTCAGGCTCAGCAAGCCAAACGACAGAGAACAACTATGAGCAAATGATTGAGACTGACAGTATCATATTGCGGTGCAGACTTCTATCGAGTGGTGGCGCTGTTGGGGGAAATTCTGAAGACGTCGTCTCGGTACTGATGACGAATGGCGATGTAGTGTCGATCCGGTTCGAAATCTTGCTGCTGCAGAAAAACGGGAGTCACCAGCACAAATACTCAAACGAAGACGAGCCGCTGGAAGAAGAGGAAGAGATTGTGTGGAGCTTTGTGTATGCTGACGATCCAGAGGGCGATGATGAAGATCGTCTACTAGAAAAGGCCGGTGGACGGGAGCCTCCAGTCGTGTACTATCGAGAAACGAAGCTTGCGCTGAAGCTCGTGTCGCTGCCATCACTGAAGCTATTCAGTGTTTCGTTGTTGCCATCGACGTCAGAAAGCATCCCAGTTGGATCAAGTGGCGGACCAATATCACGACGAGGACCATTTGGAGAAGAAGAAGAGGAAGAAGAGTCAGCAATCCTCTCCAGTGCAGTCATGGATAATTTGCATTTTCTTCTCGTGGTCGAGGTTGAGAATCCCACAGAGACAGCGTTCCGCTTCCGCATGCGACGTCGGATTTCCCGAAATGCCGACCGAATGCTGACTGGCGATGGAGAAGACGAGGACGAAGCGTGCGATTTCAGTTGTGACGTGGAAATTGGACGCAAGTGCTCACGGCGGCTGGCGATTGAGGTCCCCCGCACCCAACATAGTGCTGCCACTACTTCATCAGCACACAACGAGCTTGCGAATTTGCTGAATGCGCTGGTTGAAATGGAGTGGGAGACGTACTTCGGTACAAAAGGGGAGTTGCTCTTCGAGAAATTTCTGTGGCGGAGAGGGGGTCAAGACGATAAAGTTGCGAAGCGCGAGTTGTTTTTACCCAAACTTGCGTTCGAGATCTCCGTTCCAGGTTTGCTGCCCAGTTCCAAGCAGCTGTTGGCAGTACAAGATGATGGCGAGGGAGATGCAAATGGTGGGAGTGGTATCCCGATGCTCGATGGTGACGGTCTGAAGAAAGAAAATGACGAGGAGATGACCAGCTTATCGCGGTCGCCGTTCATTTTCTTCCAGGGGACGCAGTTGAGTGGTAAACGTCGACAGCTTGCAGTGCGCGTGCTGGAGTTTGTCCAAATCACGTTTGAGATTCGGAACCTGTTGTCAAGTTTTGGGGAGAACGCGAATGCGGATGGTGGTGCTGATCAACAGAACGTCAGTGTTTGCCAAGCGTCGATTGAGATTCGCATTACCCAGGAGAGTGAAAAAGAGGGTTTTGATGATGATGGTGACTCCTCCTCGCTTGTTGACGAGAACGTCGTTGTGGTCGGGATGCTGAGAAAAGATCTCGAGTGGTCTATCGGCAACAAGAAACTCCAGGAAGAAGAAGAGGAAACCCAGGTCAAAACCCATGAGATCCAGGTACTTTTCCTCTCGCGCGGCGAGTTTCGAGTCTCCATTTGCGGACGCATTCTGGACGAAGAGAGCAGTCAAATGCGCGAAATCTGGTCCCACCAGCCGCTCTACATTCTCTCGACCGAGTAAGAGAAGAGAGCGACATGTTGAAGGTATGCAATCTATCTTTCAACTCTCCATCTTTGCATGCGGATAATATCAGTGTTTAATCGGACAGAAGCATGCTATCCCAAGCAACAATGACTCACGTGTCGACTTCATCCATGGCGAAAGCTCTTTTAGCTCACTTGTTGCCGTGCCGGCTGTGGCTCTCACTATTGCAGTTGCTCTTCACATCTGGTCAGGCGGGAGACTGAGGTCACAGCTGCCCATTTTGGTCGTGGCCTCAACTATTTTTACCAGCTTGTTGCCCAGGAGCAGTGCCCAATTCTACCGCATGTTGCAGATGGCATAGACAGTAGCAGGCAGACAGCAGGCGATCACAGCACAAGAAGCATCAGGACATCAAGAAGAGATAGGAAATAGGAGCAGACAGAAGAATCCGAGTTCCAGTCATGACGAGTGAGTACTTCCACGTGCGGAAGCTCATCTGGGACGAAATGAAGCAACACGTCAAGCCGTCGGAAGTGCGCGAGCTACGAACCGCCATCGGGAATCAACTGATAGACGAGAACCAGGTAGGAGAAGTATCGCTCTCTCTTTGTGAATGCGTGAATACACGGAACCAAAACTGACTGTGCGGGAAACTTTCTCACATGAGCAGGAACTGTCGAAGGAGCTCGCAGTGCTGGTGGAGATCCTCTCCGAGTTCCAACAGCAAAATGACAATATTCGGGTACGTCATGACAATAAGCGCGTTGCGTGATATGCGCAATAGCTGCAGCCATCTTGACTCTGTTATCTTGCATCTTGTCTTGCAGGACGCTCTGATGAAGCGACAGCGCATTCCGGAACCGCCGGGCCGGTCACTGCTGCTAGAGAAACTCAAATTCCTCGCGCGTGATGTTCGATCCAGAGCCGACCGAGTCCCGATAATCAAATCCTCAAAAGAGAAAGAGCTACTCGAGTACGTTTTGAACGAAGCCGACGGAGCGTCCGAACCGCAATTTCAGCGATGTCCTTCGACTCCTCGAATGCCGAAATTGGCATCTCCACGCTTCAACAACGACAGCGTGAGTGGTGTCCCCATCCGCCCAGGCACTAGCTGTGGCAAACGTCCCATGACAGCAAGCTCTCAGCGGCCCGTGTCGCGAGGCTCGACGATTTCCGTCTCCTCGATGGCATCATCAGTGCTTGAGTCTCCAGAGGTGCGACTTGAGCAGCATTCAACTTTTTTTAGTGATTGTGTGGGGCTAACTCTGTACCTCATTCTCTGCTTGAATTGTTGTAGCTGCACAAACGATTGAATGTGGAGCAAATTGACGCGATCCTAACCGATCTGCAAGATGCTTTGGTGGACGAGCGACAACAACTGCTGGAAGACATCGAGTTCATTCAGGTTCGGGTTGAGTGCACAAACTCTGGTTGACTGCAAGGTGACAGATTTAAGTGATTTTCTGTTTTGTTCCTCCCTGTAGGGCTGCTTAGAGATGGAGAAAGACTTGATCGACGACGACAGAAGGAATGTGAGCTCCAAGCCCCCACCACCATCGCTGCATGAACTCAACGATCTGTGCAAAACTCTAGAAAAAGCGCTGGAAGAGCAGGTACTGGTGCATGGCCACTTGAACCCACTTTGTTGATGTTAACCATTCTTGTGCTGACCAAGCTCGTATCGCATTTGCACTTTGTCTTCAGAACGAAATCGAGAAGGTGGAGAGCATCTTCAGCAAGACAAGTGATCCGATTACAGCACGGCGCGCGAATAAACCGTAAGAACATCGCGAAGAGAAATCCTTCGCAACTCTCTTTCGAGTATGAGCTTGGGCTAATTCTTCACTCTGTTCGTGCTTGCTTCTCACTCGCAGACTGATTCCCGTGCCAGCGCCATCAGGCTTCACAGCACCACGACCGCCTCCAAAATATGGCGACGATGATGACCAAGACTACCCACATCGGCCGTCACTGCCGTTACTCAGCTACCACCAGTCGTGCTCGTCGTCGTCGCTGCTCACATCATCCTCCAGATCACTGTCATCAACGAAAGTTCTGAAAATCCGGCATGCCATCCAGGAAATGCGAGACGAGCCGTTCCTGTCTTGAAACCCAGCAAACGGAGTGACCTTGAGCAACCGTCACAACGACACCACGCGCTGTAAGTTAATATATAATTCCTCACCCCAACCTTTGGAGAAATGCAAGCTCGTATCGTATTGGTTGAGAGATGTCACAGTCGGCCTTGCCAGTTCATCCAGGTCAAAAGTGTAGGTTTTCACATTTGCGTGTCAAACCAGATCTGCGACGTGTGAGAAGCTCCTACCCCGTCAAAGCCGATTGAGGCGGTCACTGACTCGGAATTTCTTCTTTAGATCGTCTTTGCAAGGGTTTTGGGCGTGGAAAAGGGGAAAAACGCGCCAGTCCGCGGCGCTGATTGGCGGATCGCCAGTTGTATGGGGAACTGTATGGCGCGGCGAGTGATTGGTTCTCCGACACTCGCATGGGGACACTGGCGGCCCGCGCGCAATGGCGCCTCATATTGCTGCTGCAACGAAATAGGCGTCGTCGGGTGATCCACAGAAAAGCATACCTCTTTTACCTTAAACAAGGTGAGTCTCGTGTGCCTCTTTCTCTCCCTATGACAATGAAATGACATGGCAGCATCGCATGGCAAGGCGGCTTGGTGATCCAGTGCGTCTGTCGGGCCTGCTTGGCGGCATGCTGCAGACTGCCCAGCAGCGCTCGAAATGCAGGAAAGGAACAGGGTAGTGTGGCAGTGCAGTCGAGAGCTGCTCGATTGGTGCGAATACGCGATGCAATGCAGGCAGTAGCTGGCGAGGTGAATAAAAGCGCAGCGACGCGCAATTCCAGTTCAGCGACTGAATCGTGCAGCAATACGCAGTGGTGATCAAACCGCAGCTCTTCCAAGGAAGAAAAAAACGGCATACAGGACGAGGACCCAAGAGCTACAAATTTCGGCGTTCAACCCATTTGATCTACGAATATGCAGCGGCGTATGGTACCAAAAGCATCGATCCTCTCGACTGACACCACGCCATACCCTTCCCTCCTTCTCGCATGCACTTAGCGCTCCCGCCTGAGCCTTGCTGAGCTGCCAAAACGCTTTATTCCAGCGAGCGCGTGTACTGATCTCTTGTTATTCGCTTGATGTTTGCTGCTGCAGATGCGTCACGTTGCTGCTTTCCTTTTGCTTGTGTTGGGCGGAAACACCTCCCCTTCGGCCGCCGATGTCGAGAAGGTCATCGCGTCGTTCGGCGGTGAAGCCGACTCGGCCAAGATCGAGTTGCTCCTGAAGGAGCTCGAGGGCAAGAACATCGAAGAAGTCATTGCCGCCGGCAAGGCCAAGCTCGCGACCGTCTCGGTTGGCGCGTCCTCGGCTGGCGGTGCCTCCGCCTCGGCCGGTGCCGCCGCCGCCGCGCCAGTGGAAGAGAAGGAAGAAGAAGAGGAAGCCGACCTCGGTGCCGGCATGGACATGTTCGGCGGTGGCGCCGACTACTAAGCGCGACACCTGCCTGCGTCCGGCTGTGATTACAAGACTATAGTAATTGAGCTTAATCGAACGCGCATGTCCATCGTGTGGCGCTATTCCAAGCAACAAAAGGCCAAGTGGTATCTCTTCATGTGATGTGTCATATTCTTTGTATAGACAGCCTTCCTAGCTTGTTACAGCGGACGTATCATGCAGCTATTTGCTATCAGAGCAAGCGAAAGTGACTGAGCGTACCTAACCTAAGAACTTGGTGCCCACACGACGGCAGACACCCGCCCAGCCGACTGCCGAGATGGCGCCGAACGGGAAGCCCGGGAACGACAGCAGGCGCTCGAACGGCACCATGTACCCCTGCGGCAGCTCCACGAGCGGCTGGTTCCAGTACAGGAACGTCAGTAGCCCCATCGCGACAGGCTGCACAAATTGCACGAACAACACAGTAAAGCACACATAATTAGATACTCGCCAGTCAAGTATACGAGACATCATAGAGTAGTATTCGGAGGTGCGCTCGTACCGTTCGCACTTGGTTGATTCGCTTCTGGAGATTGGATGGCGCCGCTTTCTGCATGCGCTCCACTGTGGGTGAATCAATCGTTCATGTGCACACATACAGGTAGATATATTAGTATCGCCAGTACAATAGCCATCATGCAATAACAATAACAACAGCAGCAGCAAGAAAAACCAACGCAACGCACCGGCGAGCTCCTGCATCTGTTTCTTAACCGTGTTCATCTTGCGGATCGCCTTAGACTGCTCCACGAACGTCTCGACCGAGTTGAGGCGGTTCACGATCGCCACCTGCTCGTTGTACGCCTTGAGCAGCGCGGTCTCCTGCGGCGTGAGCTGCGTGCCACGCGTGTTCCACAAATGCATCGCCACGTCGATCGCCAGCATGAGCAGCGCGATGGCCACGAGGTCGTAGCAGCGCAGCGTCTCGATTGGCAGCAACGACATCTTCTTGGGCTTGCTTGAATCGCTTCTTCTCCCCTTTGTGTGTATGTGTATGTGTGTGTGAGAGAGCATGTGTGACGAGGGGTAATATCGTACTTAAATGGAGACAATACAAACATTAAGTGTAATTGTCAGATTTAAACGGATTCACACACTACTCTGATCGCGTATTCCTCGCCATCGTCATTCATACCAGCCCCAAGCGACGGCAACACTTCAGAAGCAAGCCAAATAGGCAGATCAAGATGGCGCAGGACATGCGCGCGCTGCGCGCCTTCGTGACGGCCAAGGACGGCTACGAGTACGAGAACCTCCCCGAGGGGATGGTCTGTCTGCACATCACGCACAGCGACCTGCAGATGCAGATGGTGGACATCCGCCTGGACCTGCACGCCACGATCGCGGAAGTGCGCCACAAGGTGTACCGCCACTGCGGTACCAAGCCCGACGCCATGGAGCTGCTGCTCATGGGGCCTGATGGCTCGGCGCTCGTGCGCCTGGACGACGACCACAAAATGCTCGGCTTTTACAGCGTGCAGAATGGCATGCGTCTGCATGTGGTGGACAAAGATCCGTTCTCGCTCTCGAAGGGCGGCGGACTCGAGGACGTCTCGCTCATCAAGAAGTACGAGATCTCGGAGGAAGACTACGAGAAGCGTAAGGATGTGCTAACAATTTGCATGGGAGTGTTGCTGCGGGCTATCGATTATACTGACGGCGAGTGGACTATGTATGGGGTTGTGCTGCATGTACTTTGCAGGCGAGAAGACAGTGCGCGCGTACAAGAAGGACCAGCTCGCGAAGGATCCGAACTGGAAGCCCAAGAAGATGATGAACGTCGCTCGCCCCGCTGGTTCTGAACCGGAGAACGTGCCAGGCCCAGAGAGCGTTCAGGGCATGAAGGTCGGCGACCGCTGCGAAGTGCAGCCTGGCGGACGCCGCGGACAGGTGGCGTATCTGGGCGAGGTGCCCGAGATCTCGCCAGGGTACTGGGTCGGCGTCACGTTCGATGAGCCGCTGGGCAAGGGCAACGGATCGGTCAAGGACAAGCAGTATTTCCAGTGCGAGCTCAAGTACGGCGGCTTCATCCGCCCGCACAACGTCGCAGTCGGCGACTTTCCTGTCGAGGACCCGTTTGCAGACGACGATTCGGACGACGAGCTGTAGGGTTTGCGTTTAGATATGATGACGGGCGGCGTATGCAAGGCGCTACGCATGCTGTGAGCCAAGCCAGGTTGAGCCAAGACGGTAGGTAATAGCAAATATGACAGCGTCACTGGAACCAAAGTAAACCACAGATCTAAATTACTTCTTTTTTTGTTGCATTTTCGCTGGTGTTTGTTGGCGTCAGCCCCAATCTATTGCGTTCATGGCGTCATCAGATACCAGATATCGCTCGCTATATTCGTCTCTTGTCTTCATCGCCACATGCCTGCATCTTGTTCCATCAGCCAGCGCTCGCGATCTCCATTGCTTTCGCACCTCCTTATGACGTGCGTGACAGGATCCACGAAGAGCGTGACGACACAGAACGCATCCACGCAAGTTGTTTAGATCTCGGCCTTGCGCGTGACTTCGTCGACGTTCCAGCGCTTGCGCTTGCTGAGCGGGCGCGTCGGCGAGAGGCGCACGAAGTCGCCCATGTTGCAGGCGTTCTCCTCGTCGTGCGCCATGAACTTCTTGGTCTTCTTGTAGTACTTGCCGTACTTTGGGTCCTTCACGATGCGCGCGACCTCCACCAGCACGGACTTCTGCATCTTGTTGGACACGATCTTCCCGAACAGCGGCTTCATGTTGAATAGGTGGGTGGGTGGATGGATGGATAGACTCTCGTACACGCGCACTACACACAAGCGCTCCTTGCTTGCTTGCTTCTTCCTTGGCTTCTTGATCACAGACGCGCGCAAAGGTGGGAGCTGCTCGATTTGGTTTGGTTGGTTGATTTCGCCGCATCCCTTCGGAGCACATTCGCGCAACCTTCCACATTTTCTTCCATTCTTGCTTCTGATTTGCTAAAATAATATTTATTTACTACCAATACTACCAATAGTAGCAGCAGATTTTGATTTCATTATAGCCAATCCAACGCCGGATATCCTGTTCTAGAAACCAGTTCAAGAGTATTCAACAAACAGACAAACAACCAAACAGACAGACAGATCATGCAGCTCTTCGTGCCGTACGTGTACGCGCCGAGCGCCGAGGCGTCCTACGTGAAGCTGGTGACGCCGCTGGGGGAGCTGCACGTGGAGAAGGATGTGGCGTGGAAAGCGCTCGTGAGCGTCGCGGTGCTGCTGGTGACGCTGGCGCTCTACAAGCTCTGCTTCTCGTCGTCAGGCAAGAGGAAGAAAGGCAAGAAGAAGGCGAAGGAGCCGAAGCTCCAGAAGCGCGGCGATGTGAAGGAGCAGGAGGACGAAGGAGGAGAGGAGGACAAAAGCAGCGAAGAAGAGGAAGAGAGCGATGATGACGACGACGGGCGATCGGCGCTGGACGAGAGCATCCTGAAGAAGGGTGAGCACAGCTACTACTACGCGCACCAGCGCCGCGTGGTGAAAGACACGAAAGACGAAAACGAGATCAAGAAGATCATGGTGTCCACGTACGGCTGGGTGGACAACAAGAGCACTGTGAGGTATGTTCGTGTGTGTGTGTAAAATGTGTTGCGCTATGCTGTTGCTACTATGGAGCTGCTCTCTCGTGCCGTATGATGCGAATTAATGCTGATGTTGTATTGCGTTTGTATTGTGTGCGACTCTTGTAGCATTTACTTGCGAGATGATGCGGTTGTTGGCATGCAGGACGACCAATTGATCCTGGTACGTTTGCTATTATAGCGATGCTTCCATATCGATAATTGGCACTCACACGTTATCTGCTTGCTATATGAACACAATGCAGAACTGGACCAAGACGTCGTTCTCGTTGGACCTGCTCACGGCGCCGAAGGGCGACCAGGCGAAGAGCCTCGTGATCCCGACGCTGTACAGCGGCATCAAGGACGTGGCGTGGAAAGTGAAGAAGAACCAGCTCACGCTCACGCTCACGAAGGAGAAGATCATGCCGTGGAAGTCGCTCAACGGCGCGGCCAAGAACATGGAGGAGCACATCGAGTACGACCAGAGTCTCTACGAGTAAGCAAGAAGATGCAAGGTCACAAGGCTTCCCTGTTTGACACACACACACGTACGTACGTATTATCAGACATAGAGAAACAGCAACATGACAACTTTTGTGGGGAAAAATGGAAAAGAACTCGTCATGTTTTGCAGCAATTACACAAGTGAGCCAGGATGAGAAATGCCCAAGTATAGCCTTCCTATCTCTGTCTCAAGTTCTAGCGGCTTATCATTCCGAAACCCAGAGCTTGAGGTGGCTCGTGTCATAGGTGGCCGTGAGGATGCTCTTGGCGCCGGCGAACGCAACGCCCGCGAGCAGGTCGTTGGGCACACTGTGGGAGCTCACGAGGCGCACGCGGCCGCTGGACTTGCTGCTCGAGAGCTCCCAGACGTTCACGAACGTGTCCTCGCTCACCGACACGACGTGGTTCTCGTGCACGTCGACCGCGGTGATCGCGCGCGTGTGGGCCGCGACCTCGGCGTGCAGCTGGAAGTTTTCTTTCTTATATATCCGCATGCCGCCGGTTAACAAGCCGCAGACGAGCCAGTGCTCGAGCGTAAAGCACATGGTCGTGGCCGGGTCGCTGCTCTCGATGCGGTGCAGCACCTCGAAGTTGTCGTTCGGGTTGTGCACGAGGATGAGGCCGCTGTCGTCGCTGCTCGCGACCAGTGCGCCGTTCGCAGTGCTCTCGATGCACGAGATCGCAGAGTTTTTGTGCTCGCGGAGCGTCTCGAGCAGGTCGAATTCGATCTGCGAAGACGTGGCTTTCGATGACTTCTCCTTCCCGAGCACCAGCAGCTTGCCGAGCGACGTGCCTGTTTGGTTTGCAACATGTTGGGAAGTTGTGATACGAGGCGAGGCACAAGATTGTAAACTGATCTGTTAGTCTGTGTATCCGTACCGACAATGAGGCTCAGTTGGCTCGAGTTGACCGCCGCGATGCCCCGGCAGAACACTGCCACGCCTAAGAGAGAGAAAAAGAGAAAGACAGTTAACTACTAGGCTCTAGAGTCCACACACAAGCAGGATAGAAATCAACTGCTGCAAGTGGCTGCGAACCTTCTTCCGATGCGTCCAGCGCGTCCTTTAGCGCGAGTTCGTACAAGCTCTGCTCGCCTTTGTCGTCAAAGATCTGTCACATAAAATAAGGAAGTGATGTGAGGCAATATCAGCACCATTTAGTAAGTTCGACTGGATCAGAATAGCAGCAAGGCGCAAATACAACCCCACTCACCTGGACGCCATTATCCGACGCGACCACGATAAACACGCTGTCCTGGAGCACGCACAGGCGCACTTGGTGGATGAACGACTTCTCGGCGATCGGCAGTTTGTTGGCGACGCACGGCGTCTGTGCCACGTTCACGACCACCACATCGTCCATGTGCGCGTACGCCTGGTGAATATCATAAGTGAGACCTCATGGTAGAATTTCGCCCAGTAGGGACATCAAAGCAAAGAGAGAGAGAGAGAGAGAGAGAGAGAGAGAGAGAGAGA
>JAASFU010000139.1:0-42134 GCA_023333955.1 Globisporangium paroecandrum
ATCGCGTCGTTGAACCGCGCCGCCCAGCAGTTGAAGAGCTGCGTGTTCATCCAGGCTTTCGCCGTGCTTGCGTAGTCGACGCCGAGCTCCACACACGACTTGCTGTGAAAGCAACGCGGTTGGCGGCTTGAGCCGATGAAGAGCAGCGGCAACTTGGTCGAGCCGTCGGCGTTGCAAGCCACAACCACGGTCAGCCTCTTCTTTGGGTTCTTGCGGCCGGAGACCTGGTGCGAGGAGATCGTCCTGTTCGGCGGCGTGCAGTAGAAATAGGCAGCCTCGTCCATGTTGAACACATCGCGCCGCGCGTAAGCCTGCGTGATCTGCTGCAGCGCAGCGCGTCCCTTCTCCACCGCAGAGAGGTCGACAGACGCAGCTTCTCCTTGCACACGTCGCGACGTGAGGTGGTGGCGCTTCATGAACTTGCCCATCCACCCGTTGGAAAACGCCATCGTCGTCATTGCGCCGGCCGCTGCCGGAGACGTTGCTGCGATGAGCTCTTCTCGGATCTTGGCGGCCTTCTCACGGATAGTCCCGCCGGTCACGGTTGGAAGCTTCCAGCGCTCGCACTTGCCGATCCACTCCACAAGCGCCTCGTCCAGAGCGAGACATGTCACCGGACGCACTGTCTTGCGCGATGGACTGCGCACTTGGTCTGCCGGCTCGGCCTTGAGCACGCGGTGTAGGGTCGTTCAGGAGGGTGGTCGACGCAGCCTAAACGTGGCCAATGCCCACTGAGCGAGTTCCCGGTGCGTCATCGTCGAGTTCGCCGCGGAGTGCGCGCGCATTGCTTCCTTCTGGCCGTACGTCAAGCGCGTATACGACGCAGCCATGCTTGGTTGTGGTGTGGCGAGCGGCGAGACTGTGAGTCCTGTCTGCTTAGCTGGCGACATGACTGGCTGTTGAAAGAGCGCCAATTTTGGAAAATAGAGTGTTGGTCAATATCGTGATATCTGTTTGCAGGGGGTATTATTTTTTATCGATGTTTCAATTTGGGAGTTTTACCTGTATAATGCTATCGATTGGACAAGGCAAGCAAATAAACGGATTGAGCCAGATCGCACTTAAATGAAGCGCTTGATGGTGGCTTCAGGGGTGACCCAGATGGTGGCGCAATACCTCTGCTATTCCAATCAGTGGCAGTAGCCCCCGAGAACCGAATTGGCTGGCTGTGTGCTGTTTGCAGCTTTGGAAAAGGGGGGAAGGAAGCTAAGCCTGCGAGCCAAGAAGCAAGACCATCAGATCCACCTCATCTCGTCGACAAGCAGCAGCAGAAGCAAGCAACAGCAGCAGAAGAAGAGAAGCAGCAATGGCATCGTACAACACTCCGCACGTCGACGTGAACGGCGACGGCTGGGGCCCGACCGCGCTCCCGGAGCAGTTCCTGAACGTGCCGTACGCGCCGTTCAACAAGGGCGACAAGCTCGGCAAGGCCGCCGACTTTGTATCCAACTACGCGCCGCGCAATGCGCGCTACACGCGCGACCCGTCGGGCGTGAACGCCGAGTTCCAGTACAAGCACGACGCGGTCGAGGATGCCACGTTCCAGCTGGTGGACACGGCCAAGGGCTCGCGTCCAAAGGGCAACAACGACCGTCTCCGCCCAACGTGGAACCAGCAGCGCTTCGGCGGTCGCGGTGGCTCGTTCGCCGCGCGCCGCTTTGGTCCTGGTGCGGGCGCTCCGGACGCGAACGCGCCGGGCGGTTCGTCTGCGCAGCTGCGCATGAAGGGTCAGCAGAAGCAAAACAAGCGTTGGGACCGTCTGAGCAACGCGCGCCGCATGTTCACGGGCCGCCGCCGCGACGAGCAGAAGGTCGACCGCATCGCCACCGTCAAGGTGGAGGCGAGCTGGACGATCCTCGAGCAATTCGAGCTGCAGCAGCTGACCAAGTTGCAGGCGAACGTGCCGAACGTTGAGGACATCAAGTGGTGCGGCTCGCTGAACGAGTACGACAACGCGTTCGACCGTGTGACGAGCAAGTCGAACCTGCGCGTGCAGCGTTACGACGACCGTGACTTCTACTACGTGACGACGACGGACGACCCGATCATCGAGGAGCTAGCGACCAAGGGCGAGGCGAACGTGTTCGCGACGGACGCGATCCTGGCGCACCTGATGGCGAGCTCGCGCTCGGTGTTCCCGTGGGACATTGTCGTGCAGCGCGTGAACAACATGGTGTTCTTTGACAAGCGCGACCAGTCGACTTTCGACCTGGTATCGGTGAACGAGAACGCGAGCGAGCCGCCGCAGTCGGACGACCCGGACTCGATCAACCACCCGGACCGCCTGAGCCTCGAGGCTACGATGATCAACCAGAACCTGTCGCAGCAGATGATGAAGGCGACGGCCAACAAGAAGGATTTCGAGGAGCCGAACCCGTTCGCGAGCGACGACTCGACGCCCGCGACCTACGCGTACCGTTACCGCAAGTTCGAGCTGGGCAACGGCCTGAACCTGGTCACGCGCTGCGAGATCCACGGCATTTCGCACAAGAAGGAGGCCGACCAGTACGTGACGGCCTACGCGCTCAACGAGTACGACCCGAAGCTCGCCGGCAGCATTGAGTGGCGCAAGAAGATCGACTCCCAGGTACGCATTTTGTGCTTTGTTTGGTGGTTGTGGGTTGTGGTGTTGGGGTATTGTGTATTGTGTATTGTATATTATGTATTGTGTATTGCATTGGTGTTGGTGTGCGCGTTGGACTCGATGAATGCCCTATTTTATATATACGCTATTCCTACACTTTTGGTGAGGAGAGATTTTGTATTGAGGAGAGTTCGCTGCATTTGTGTGTGTGACTTGTTTGTTGTGTTTGTGCCCTGTGATGTTGTACTTTGTACATATACGCTATTCGGATTTTCTCGTGCCAATGGCATGGGTAATGAGGATATTTTTTGAATGCTGAGGGATTTTTTTACATGTTGATTGCATATTTGTTGTGCTCGCGTGTCCGCCTGCACAACCCACCGCTTCTAACCAAGTCGTCATTTGCTGTCATGACAACGCCGACAGACTCGCTCACAATTATCACTTGTTATTTGTCATTTTTTGTTATGCTGTTATAGCGTGGTGCGATCTTGGCGAACGAGCTCAAGAACAACTCGTGCAAGCTCGCGCGCTGGACGGCGCAGGCGCTGCTGAGCGGCATCGACGAGATGAAGATCGGCTACGTGTCGCGTGCGAACACGAAGGACCCGTACTCGCACGTGGTGCTGGGCACGCAGTCGTACAACCCGCACACGTTCGCGAACCAGATCGCGCTCAACCAGAACAACATGTGGGGTGTGATCAAGATGCTCGCGGAGCTCATGCTGGAGCAGCCGGAGGGCAAGTACGTGCTCATGAAGGACCCGAACAAGCCGGTCGTGCGCCTCTACTCGGTGCCGCAAGACACGTTTGACGAAGACGACGACGACGAGAACGACGCCTAAGCAGTTTAGGGTCTCGAGTAAGACTCTCTCGCTTGCTTGGGGCTCGTTGTTCGACCAGTTTTTCCTTCTGTAGTTAATAAAATAGGGCAGCAGCAACTAGCAACAACAGCATGTTTGTTTGATCAACAAGTCTGTGGCGCATATTTTGAATATTTTGTGGCGTATTTTAGTAGGATTTCGTCCTGTGATGATGTGCTTGTGTGTGTTTTGTTCCCAAGTGTACAAATATGGCTTCAACCTGCTTGTTTGTTGATGTTTGAGGCTGGTCTGTCGCCATTCTTCGGGTGCAAGAGCGTGCCAACGAGTCTTTGTGACAGGTCCCTGCAGATGGACGCGGCTTGCCTTCTCTATCTTTGATGATGATTGCCACAATAATGGCTGGCGACTGCGCTCGCGAGCACAACCGTCACGTACTCTACAGGCGCGCGCCACTTCCATCTTCAGCGTCCACGTCGTCGACGGCCCATTCTACATACGTGGAGATATACTGATCCGTGTTGTTGTCAATGCGCAAAAATCAAATCAAACCAAACCAAATCAAATAATGGAAGCGAAAATGGAAAAAGCGTTCGCGCCGCAACTTGTGTCCAGACTTGTGTGGCTGTGCGCTTCGCGGTTTGCTTCTGACTGCATGCACACAATGAATATCGAATAGCTACATCCCACAGTGCCATTGCGAGCATGAGAGTGCTGACTACTTGCCGCGTGTTTGCTACTGTACTCCACAGCCACACACGCACGCACGCACGCAACAAGTGTCTTCGTCCCACTAGAGAAACAACATCTCAAAAGCGCCGGCACCACAACTGAAGACACAAGAAGGGGTCGCCACTTCACCCCTCCATTTCGACAGATCTTCTCTGCCACGAAGGCAGATTGAGCGCAATACCGTTCAGCAACAAACAACAAGCAATTGTCAAACAATCCCAGCAAGTCCAAGTTGCGACCTCACACAACAAACAACAAAGCAAAAACAAGTCTATGCAACTTCAAACAAAAGCAGTGCATTGTGGTCTGCCAGTTCGATTTGTTTGCGCTCCGTTGCGTGGACGTATTGTGTATTGTTGACTCGACGCTGGCGATGGCTGTCACTTGCACTGGCATCATCCAACCGAAATCCAAAATCCACCCACGAGACCAAAAGAAAGAACGAAATGAAGAGCTGGCGCTCTTCAGTGCAAAGGCCAAGCAACAAACGCAACAAGCCAACAAGCAAACAAACCTTTGTACCTTGCGAGCAAAGGCAAGCAAGCAAGTGACCCTTCTGCTGTCATCCCACCCACCATCACCACCATCATTCAGCTGATGATGCAGCACTCACAAACCGCATTTTCAGATCGTGGAAAGATCGTCTCCATCGGTAATTTCGAACTCTCCAATCGGGTGTGGACTGGCATCATTTTTCACCTGCTGAAATGGGTATTATACACAGTCAGCTTTACAAAGGCTGTTGTGCGCTTATAATAGTGCAACGTGTTCTTCACAAGTTTATGCGGAATAATGAATATGCAAAACAAGAGCTTGCAATCTTTTTCGCAGAGGCCGCGCGCGCTGAAGCGCTGCTGACTTTCTTTTTCTACTTTGCCAGCTGGAACTGCTCGCCACAGCAGATGTCAAAAAGCGACCCCATGGCTGTTCCATCGTTCTAAAATGCGGTGTGCTGCAGCTTTCGGTCTCGTGCCATTCACACGCTAGCAAGCAACTCTCTCCACCTCCTTTTGGCAATTTACCACTTGTGATCAGAGCTGCGACGTGTTCGAAGCGCCATCGTTCCTTGAACTGCCAAGCTCCCGTCTGTGCTTTTACGTGTGTGGCCAGCTGGCGACGCGCGATCCTCCAGATGCATGGAAACATGGCTTCCAAATCGCGCAATTGTGGGTTCTTTACGCCACTTGTTGGTCTGTTGGTTCGGCTGGCCAGCCGTCTGTCCGGCGTTCTCCTGTGTCGCTCCTCTTCCACACGTGCGGTTTGGATCATGCAGCGTTCGCTCGTTCATTTCCGCTTTGGCTCGGTCGTCCGCGTATCAATCAAGCCATCTACCTATCCACCTGATCCATCCATCAGTCAGTCGACCCAGTCCTGTCGGTCTGTCGTTCAATTGCGCCTGCTCGCACACGTCGCAGATTCGCGCTTTTCCGCGGTTGAAACGGCGCCGACTGTTCCTCATTCCTTCTTTTGCTGCGATCGAGCCAACTCAAGCAAGCAAGCAAGTAAGCAAACAAGCACAAACCAACCAACAAGCAAGCAAGCAAGCAGATCACATCCAGTCAGATCGATCGGTCAGTCAGCAAACAAGCAAGCTCAAACCCTGCCTGTCGCACGCGTCACACACAACACACACTCACACGTGGGTTGAACTTGGTTCTTGACGACCCCAAGAGCTCCGGAGCTCTCACTTCCGAGTGGTTTCATTTCTCAAACAGCGCCAAGAGCACGACGAGAACTGAAGCCGGAAAAATAGAATAACAGCAGCGCCGGTCAGTCAGCTGTCAAGAGAGACGAGAGCGCGCCCGCAGTGAGCGACCACTTGGCAGATTCCCATCAAGAGCGACACGAGAAGCACCAGACCAGGAAACGAGAATCATGGCGAGCGAGCTGCACGGCCAGACGCGGATACGCAGAGCGAGCAGCTACAGCAACGCCCAGCAGCACGCAACGTTCGCGGTCCCCGGCGTCATGAGCTCTTCGTACCAGGACCGGCGCATGGGCGGACTCTTAGGCGGAGGTAGTGGTGGAGTCAGCGGTGGTCTGCCTGCGAGCTTTACGCCGACGTGCGACCGTGAGATGCACTTTGACGAGCGCGACGATGAGGACGACGACGAGGAAGACGAGAGCGGCGATAACGACACGACCGAGGACGAGAGCGAAGGCCAACAGTATCTAGAGCAAGCCAAACCAGTGGCGAAGGGAAGCAACACCAACACGAAGACGACCACCAAGACGCGACGATACAGCGTGGACGACAAGAGTGACTTGACAGAGCTGAGCAAAGCGCAGAAACAGGGCTGCTTCAATTACATCAAGCGGAGACACAGCATTGCGCTCGCATTCGCGTCGAATGCAAGTTTGCAAGAAGAAGAGACCCCGTTTGCGGAGCCGTCCGAGTCCGGATCAAACTGGGAGTACGCGAAGACCAAGCACGGCGTGACGCTCTACAAGTCCAAGCGCAGTCGGTGCGAAGTGCGCGGCGTCACGCGCGTGAACTCGTCTGTGAAGAACGTGATGTCGCTCTTGGCTGCAGGTGAGTCGACCGAGAGCTTTGCACACGCGCAGAAAATCCTGCTCGGCGAAGACAATGTGCTGGAAGCGAGTGTGCTCGCGCAGTGTGTGCCATCCTCTGCGTCGCGGTATTTCCACTGCGGACTCAAGCACCTGGCGCTGAAGAACCCGTTCGGCATCACGCCGCTCGATCTCGTGTTCCTCGACTACACGGATGTATCCACAACGCCCGATGGAAAGCTTGTGGGGTACCGCATCATGGAGTCGATCCGCGTGCCAGAGTACCGCGCCGTCCCAAAATACGTGCGAGCCTCTCTGCGCTGCGAGGTGTACGCCGTGCGCGAGACCGACGTGTCGGGTGTCGTAGAGGTGACATTCGCCTCGCACCTGGACCCGAAGAGCAAGTACTCGTCGTCGAAGCGCTCCCACTGGCTCGACCAGGCGGGGGTGCGGCTGAGCAACCTGCGCAGCTACGCGGAGAAGGCGAGCTTCTCACACAAGCTAATCCTCGAGAAGGGCAAGTGGATCAAGCGCGAGGCGCGCCACCACTGCTACGTGTGCGACGCGGGATTCTCGTTTCTGCGCAAGCGCCACAACTGCCGCTTGTGCGGCGAAGTGACGTGCGGACGCTGTAGTCGGAAGCTGCCAATCCTGGTCGACACAGTGACGACGCGCGTGCGGGTCTGCTTGCGCTGCATCTTAGACTCGCGCCACCAGCCGGACGAGCTGGGACGCTCGCAAGTCTGCTCTGGGTCGCGCCGAGGAAGCGTCGGCAATGCCACGTACATCGCGTACGACGAGATCGACCAGAACCAGCTCGAGGGTGGCACCAAGGAATGATGATAACGCCAAGAAGAAGAAGAAGAAGACGAACGAGGAAGAGAAGAAAACCACACACAAGAAGAAGCCTGCGAACGGAGCAGGCGCATGTACAAAGAACCCCCAACTGACGCAAGCCATAATTTTTATAAACACACACTCACACACAAGCATTGCAGCGCTTTTTAGCTCAGGCGCAGATTGACTTTATTCGAACCAATAGAGAGATCCATTTTCATATCGCCCTTGGGATGCTCTTGTCCTTCATGTTATGCAAGACTACAAGCCACACAGTCGCCTGCTGAAGCCCAGCCTGCAAGGCAACGGGCGTTCGCGTAAGCTCAGTACCCAGCCAGCCAGATCAAAAAGAGACGAGGCCAGTGGACCGACTCCCAGCGACAACTGCTGAGAGGGTTTGGAAAACCGAGGAAAGTCGCTGCGATCCATCACTTTCATTTCGAGTTGACGAGCCTCGTCGGAGTTCAGAACTGGGGAGCTCAGAACTCACTCACCCACTCATTATTTCTAATCACGTCCCACAACTTTTGCTCCTTCACCAAACTCAGGCTGAGGGGGGCCATGAAAGGACGATAGTCGCCTTCTCATGCAGCCAGCCACCACGATCATGACGTCTCCATAGGAGCATCGGTGGATCCGAGAACGTTCATGATTCTCAGATCCACAGATGCACGAAGGAATCTGCATTTATGCATGTTGCCTTAAATCCGCACTTCCAAGCTGACTTGGTTTGCCTATGAGAGTTGTAAATTCGGAAGAGTTTCCACAAAGTACGTCTTGCATACAAAACCAAGTCAGCTTGGAAGTGCGGATTTTGGAGAAGCCCAATCATTTCGATTTTGCGTGCTGTAATAGTCATACTTTAGCTTGTAATTTGTATACCAAGTCGACACGATTTTGTTTGTTCCGACAACTCGGCGTACACTTCCTTTAGCTGTGTCATTACAAAAATATACCATGATTCTCATACAATTTGGCGGAAACACCGATATTGACATAAATATAGGGCTTTCCGCCTACTCAAAGTTTCACCCCAGCATTCTCATTCTCATGGCGGCCGCTGTCAGATCTATTGAAAGCCAACACATCATCATCGGAACCATGCGAGCGTCTGCAGCCGCATCAGCGTCCACGCTACGCTCACTCTCGCTGTCTGCGAGTGGCGGCAGCAGCTTCCCAGTCGTAAGCGCGACTGAAGTGGTCCTCGACGTGCTCACGTGGGTTGTCGTCGTGCTGTTCTGCGTCGTGCTCTACAAGCTGCATGCCATCTACCGGCGCCGTAGCGGCTACCACGAGATCAAGCAGGACGACCACGTGCTCTACTCGCAGTCGCTCATGGGCACCAAGGACTCGTGGGAGACGATCCCTCTCGCTGAGCGCAAGGCATGATTGCCGCTCCGCGCTGCGCACATCATCGCCTAACTGTGCGCAAGCATGTGCCAACTGCCATTTCTCGCTTCTCAATCCATTCGCGAGCTCAACGAGCCTTGAAGTCCGAATCCAAGCATCAAGCATTGTTGGTGCCCAAGAATGCGTACGCGTAGTGGGTGCAGTATCAAGTTTGGAGAAGCAAGCGCTGGTTCAAAAGCTATAAATTAAATGTCGTGATTGTTTTGTTGCTGCTGTTGTGGAGAGAGAGCGCTTGTGTGTCTGTCTGTCTAATGCAAGGCTGGAGCTCCTCTATATCCTTGTCCGTGGAAGAGCGCCGCCACTTCCGTAGCTGTTCACATACACGAAAGCAGGAATATAATCAATTACGTCAATCGTTAGGATCCCCATATTGCCACATGTGCTCCACGTAATACAGATTACCGCTTCGGTTGACTGCGTTCGGCTGGTAGTCCCACTCGGACGTCGGGTTGCGATCAAAGTCAAAGATGTTCTTGTTCGCGGCGTGGAGCGGCTTGACATTCCCACTTCGTCCAAGCGGGGGCTGTCTGGAGCCACCAGGACGAGTGACCAGTCGAGGAGGAGGTCCGCCACTGCTGCTGCTCACTGGGACCTTGAGCGTGGAGTTCATCGAACACGGCGGTGGCAGATCGTTGGCAGGGACGACCGACCCGGTTTTCACGGGCTCGGAGTACGCCGAATAGCTGCTAGCGCCGTCTTGGATGTTGATCGGTGTCTCGTTGATGATCTCGACCAGGAACCTGCGCAGTTTGATGGCGAGGTCGCGTTAGTGAACTCTCTGAAATTGCATTGCATTGAGTGAAAGGGCGAGTAGGCGACTCACTTTGGCACATTGATAAACTCTTCGTCTTTTCGGTCCCAGTCGTAAGGGGTCATCTTGGCTTCATCGATCACTTTGCCTGCAATACAACCGCACACACATACCCAGGCATAGCAGACATAGTCAATATACCAAACAATGCGCAATGCACAACGGTTTCTCGTACTGCGGTAAAGCAGAACGCACCGTCGGGCGGCATGTCCTCGAAGAGCACGAGCTTGCGCGACGCGCTGAGCGACACGAAGCCGTCGTGCCACACCTTGCGCTTCTGCGTCTTGTTCTTCGTGTACATGCACTCGTAGTGCACTTCGCTGCGCGACCCGAGCAGCTTCTTGAGCGTCACCATTATCGCCAGTCAGTCTGATGTTGCCTTTTGCGTGAGTTTCCGATTTGGCGCCAAATGGATCATCTTTCAATTGAGCACGGTCTTCTATTGAAAAGGAAGTAGATAGAAAAGTAAATTAGGAAAGGCGTTAGGAGAGGAAGGCCCGATCCTAGCTCCATTAAGAACTTATTGTTTTAGGATCGTGAGTCGCGGTAATATACGCAGATTGGCTCCTCGAATTTGAGCTTGATTTGTCAATTTCTGTAACCCTACCCTCCATGTAGAATAACGGCAAGGGAAAAACGGCCTAATAGCTTGGATTTGTATTAGAATTTGTGAACATTGCTTGCAGTTATTGAATTTCGAGAGGTAGTTAATTTTGATACGATTTGACAGGATACAAGATCACGGAGGTTTTACGAAAACACGGCGACGTTTTAGGATAAACTGATGTTACCTCCGATGTTATTAATGTTGATTGCAAGGAGTGGCAAGTAGATCTGCATCGGATCGTTGGCGCGCCTCACTCGCTGCTCCACCTCTGTGGAGCCGCTAGCGCCAATCCATCGACTGGTAGCCATTGAAGGGCTAATGTTTATTGCAAATGAGCAATAACTGAAGTGTTGTGTACCACGAAGCTGAAGATTTTTTAATCTCAAACCGCTGAACGATCTCGTTGTCGCCGAAATGCACACTCGCTCTGCTAACATCCTCTGCTTGCTACGTAGGTCTTCCTTCAGTTGGCACCGAGCTCGTTCTGTTTCTCAGATCCCATTTTTTTTTACTACGCAGCAAGCAAAACGGTACGAGGCAACTCTGCAAACGAACTGACGACGGCGGAACGACGTGCAGCGCAGTCTACTGTACGTGTGCGAACGAATGGATGCTCACTGCATTCGCTACAATTTTGCTGCAAGTGTGCTGGTGACTTCGCCTCTTTTGCTGCTTTTGCAGCAGCATTAGCCGTATTTAGCCCACATTTCTGCTTCGTTTTAGCATCAATCACAAATGTTAAAACGAAGCAGATCAAGACCAAATTCATCATGTGACGTGTGATGGCTCCAAAGAATTGACGACCCATCCCTTTGTCGCAGACAGCTTCAAGGTGACCCATCTCCCCTGATACTCTCGTACAGGAATGAATGCGAGAGCGACTTCAACATAGAAAAGAACAAAAAGCACAAAAAAACGCCTGGTATACTGAGGCCGAATGAAAACGACCATTCACGAAGCAAAGGGTTGATGATTTTTCTAAGAATTTACACGCGCGTCAATCGAATTTGGGTTCCATTGACGAGCCTTCCACAACAAATTGTCAACAGCGATGCACCAATTTTGTGTTGGCATCATGCCACACAACAGTGACTTGAATATTGAAGCCTTGCCAATGCTCAGTGCTCATGTTCATTTAGCCAAATGCTTTCCATCCAGTTTTGTTTTTGGTTGCATTTCCATTCTCATCTTCACAGACACGCGCGACTTTTGCAAATTTTCCCTTTTAAATTTTATACTTGCCATCACTCCCGATGCTGTATCAAGTCTTGCAGGCTGCTTTTAAATCGCTGGGGCCAATCAGAATGCGCACATGCACCAAGCAGCCAATCAACACGCGCGCATTTAAAAGGAATGCGCCGGTTGAAGTTGTCGGTCGGTTGAACTCTGCTGCCTTCTCTTCCTTCGACGAGCCCCCCAGCAGCCGGCTTCAACGTCTTCTTTGCGTCTGCCTGTGATGGAGAGCGAGCGAGCGAGCCTCTTTCTCTGTTAAAGATCTGCGCAGCCCTCTCGTTCTTTCGCTTGGAGCTCTTGGGTTCCAAGCTTGGGCTCTCAAGAGGAGCACTTCGGCTCTCAAGACATCATTCCCCAAGTTTCTTCGCAGCGCTCAAGTCCCCGCCAAGGAACACACACCCTCAAGCCGCCCAAGCCAAGCTTCTCTGAAAGCCTCAAGCAACCAAGATGGTCAAATCCGACGTGTACAGCTCGCCCATTGTGTTCGCGCAGGCCGACCTGCGCGTCGGCAAGGTGCTGGAGGCCGTGGCACACTCAACCTCGGAGCGCCACTACATCGAGAAAGTGGACATCGGCAAGGGCGAGGTGCTCGAGATGGTGATGGAGCACCAGCCGTACTTTTCCGAAGAAGAAGTGATCGGCAAGTTAGTGGTCGTGCTGTGCAACCTCAAGCAGCTCAAGGTCGCGAAGGCCAAATCCCAGGGCGTCATCCTCGCGGTCACGAACGCGAAGGGCCAATACGAGCTGTTAGAGCCGAGCCCCGAGGCCGAAGTCGGCGAGCGCGTGTACGCGGTCGGCGAGGAGCTCGTGGAGCCGGTGACAGCGATCCAGATGAAGAAGAACAAGGTCTGGGAGACGCTGTCGAAGGAGATCAAGACCACGAACAAGTGCGAAGTGATGTTCAAGGACCGCTACCTCGTGCGCTCGCGGGCGGGTCCGATCCACGTCGAGTCGCTCAAGAAGGTCGAGCTCGCGCCAGCTAAGTTAAAGTAAGTCAATGTGTTCGCACGGGTGCAGGCTGTCCCAGTCCAACCCAATCCAGAACCAAAAGAGTGCGTGTGTGCAAGTGTGTATGTGAGAGAAAGAGTAGTAGGAGTTCGTAAAGAGAAGAAACAGCAGCAAGTAAGTGGAGAGGAGGCACCAGTTAGCAACAGTCAGTCGAGCCGGTCAGTCGCTTCCACGCAAAACCCAACGATAATGAAACCCATCGCAACCATTTGCCATTGATGAACTTCTTTGCCGCTTGCTGTTGTATCAGGAACCAAAGATCACACTGTGGCTCTTGCTTGTCGATTTGCTTGGGAGAACGAAATGGTCGCGTCCTTGATCCCAGCAGACTTCAACAGAGATCAATGCGGCTCTTCTTGACTATTTATTGATGGTATATGGATCTTGCCTCACAAAGCAAAGTGCAATCCACTGGGAAGCGTCTCGGGATGAAGACACGCGTCAAATTTTACAAACACAACAAGTTTGCAGTCATTCTGGCCGAACAGTATGTCACTGAACAGCAGGCACACGTAGCACGCGACACAACTACCGCGGAGAGCTTGTGAAGCGTGCGCTTGACCTGAGAGCGATCATGCGGAGCGGAGACGGTGCCATTCGAGTAGCAGGCTGAGTTGCGATTGCAAGTCAACACCGGAGTCTGAGTCTGAGAACAGCAAAAGCATGACGCATAAACAAGGCACAGAGAACTCTCTGATTTTTTGAGTCTTTGAATTGATGTCGGACCATTCAGCGAATGTTTTTGTTGGGTATGTCTCTCGAGTCCGGTACCGAGATATAGATCATTTTCTCTCTCTCTCGTTTGAAACGCAAACTTGCGTCTCCACCTGTTTTACGTTGCGTTCACGTTGCTGTGCAGCTTGCGTTTTCCAAAGTCACATTTCTTATGTTGCGTTCACGTTGCGAGACTTTCGGATTAGGATTTGTTCGCTGCGTATCTTTGCCTCATGGACACTTTACGTTGCGCTCACGTCGAGTCCGCTCTTCCCAAATCCACGTTGACTCGACCGCTTCACTTGCATTCTGTATGCTGTCGCCAATTCTTTGAATTGCACGTCAGGTTCTGGAATGGACGAATGCCTGATCGATTGATTCCCTCTCTTCGCCGCATCCCTGAACTTCAAGTTGGTCTGGGTGACTCGCGCGCCGTGGCATTCTGAAGGACTGAGTTTGTTTGTATGGTCCGCGCGCTGCCTTTCTCGAGCAGCTCTTTTTGACTAGCAAACGGCCCCCCACCACAAGTCGCGGCTCCATCCATTTCATTCATTCCAGAGCCCGCTCACTCAATCGACCGATCGCCTCAGGCAGCCAGCTCGTTCATTATCCATCAATTGGCAACTCGCGCGACCACAGACACAGAGCTCCTCAAACAACAACAACAGCAACAGCAGCAATGGTGGCACACTCCTCGGACAGCGGTAACTTCGGTGCGGGCCAGGTGGCGGCGCGTCTCATCGGCTCGACGAGCTCGGGCATCATGGAGCTCATGATCTTCCACCCGGTGGACACGGTCGCGAAGCGCTTGATGACCAACAAGGAGTCAGTGCAGGGTCTCAGCGGTTTCTCCAAGGTGATTTTTCGCGACGCGTACGACCAGCCGCTCCTGCAGCGCTACCGCTCGCTCTTCCCGGGTCTCGGCTTCGCGGCGGGCTACAAGGTCTCGCAGCGCATCTACAAGTTCGGCGGCCAGCCGGTCGTCAAGGACTACATGACGAAGAACCACTCGGAGTTCTTCAAGAGCACGTTCGGCGACCGCAACGCCAAGACCATGATGCACGCGACCGCCGGTTCGCTCATTGGCATCGGTGAGATCGCGCTCTTGCCACTGGATGTGCTCAAGATCCGTGCGCAGACCAACCCGGACGCCATCGCTGGCCGTGGTCTGCTGCAGATCGCCAAGCAGGAAGGATTCGCGCTCTACCGTGGTGCGGGCTGGACTGCGGCGCGTAACGCGCCAGGTTCGTTCGCGCTCTTCGGCGGGTCCGCTGTCGCCAAGGAGTACATTTTCAACCTGGAGAACTTCAACGAAGCCACGTTCTTCCAGAACTTCGTCGCGTCGATCTCCGGAGCGTCCGCGTCGATCATCGTCGCGCAGCCGCTGGATGTGATCAAGACCCGCGTGCAGTCACGCCCGTTCGACTCGCCAGAGAGCGGTGTGACCGTGATCAAGAACCTGCTCAAGAACGAAGGCCCAGGCGCGCTCTTCAAGGGTCTCGTGCCAAAGCTCAGCGTCGTCGGCCCGAAGCTCGTGTTCTCCTTCGCGGTCGCGCAGCACCTAATCGCGTACTTTGAGAAGGCGTTTGCGAACTAAGAAGCTCGCGAGAGCTTCCCAGTCGCCCCCTAGTTATACACAGTAGTCGTCCACCATTTGGGTGGATATCTAACATTGTCGGAGCCGGAGTCAAGACTAGCAGCAGCAGCAACAGCACCAGCAGACGATCGGATCGAATCGACGAGCTCCAGCGGCGCGTGCGCGTGCTTCCAGTTTTCCTGCCTCCAGCAAGTTAAATTTTGTATTTTTTCCCCCTCCCGTTGCTACCAACCAGCAGCTTCGTCCGCATAGAATTTTAAAGAAAACGCGAAAACAAGAGAAACAGAAGAAAGCAAATAGACGCTCACTTTTTTGTTGGTCTTGTTCGTGCAATGACTGGCTGGTCCTCAGACACAATGGATGTCAACGGTCTTCTACGCTACAGCCCGATCGATGAGTGCAGCACTTTTCCGACCACGCTCACCACCGTGATGGTGGTGCCTGCGATCGTGAGCAGCCCGACGATGAGCTTCCACATCCAGAGTCGCTGCGGGGCTTGCGCGAACGCTCGCTGCGGGAAATAGAGCTGCAGCAGCTCGTACAGCGGCGTGCTGTGGTGCACTGGCGTGCCGTTCGGGTGCGCGACCGGGGTGATCTCGAGCTCGAACTCGGCGCGCAGCCCATAGTGGTCCGACAAGTGCGTGATCGGCAGTGGCTGATTATCGACCAGCGGGGCGACGTCACAGTGGTCGATTGTGGTCCTGGACTCGACAATGCGCAGCTGGAAATTCGGTGTATCACCAACACTCGTGCGTCGTTCGCGGCTGCTTGGGCTGAAGAACATGTAGTCGATGCACTTGCCGTCTTTGTCGAGGGAGTACGGGTCCGAAGTGTGCACGAGCGACGAGTGACCGTCGCCGTTTGTAATCGGGTGCACCGCATCGCCGATTTTTGTCAAGTCATGGAGCTTCATGAGATCGATCACGCGACGTCCCGAGCCGAGCGCTTTCTCTAAATCACGCACCAGCTGCTTATACACCTCGCTCTCGAGACAGAGTGTCGAGACTGGGAATACCGATTTCGGGTCGTGTGCGAGGTTGTGGCGCGCGTCCAAGTTGAAGTCCCCAGTGATCAGCACTGGCGCCTCGCGATCGTCGCGGATCGTGCGCGTGATAAAGCTCTGCATCTCCCTGAGTTGCGCGGCGCGGATCGAGTACTCCTTGATGCGGTCGCCGGCTTGCGTGTGCGTCGTGAATACATGCAGCGAGTCCCCCAAGTCTGGGGAAAGCTGGACGCGCGCGTAGAGCACACCCTTGGAGCAGACGCCGTCACTGCCAGAGCCCTGGGTGTATGCGTGCTGACCACGCTCGACAACCGGGAATCGACTGAGAATTAGCAGCCCGCCATCGATCAGGTAGCGATCCGTTAAACTGGGCTATAACGCATCAATCAATCCGATTTCATGGGGGGGAAATCAACATCTGCACGTGGCAATGGTGTAGCAATGATCACGATGGCAATGCACGTACCCAGACAGAGCCACAATGGTACTTGAAGCCCATGCTCCTAGCTTCTCGAATGAGCCGCTTCTGTCGCACCCCGACCTCGAACATTTCCTATTCATCCCAACAATAACAGTATCAAGATCAGTTTTATACAAATATCCACGACAGCAACAACGGTGCCAGGAACGATAAGTATACCTGCAGTATGACGATGTCAAAGTCTCTGATCTTGCGCAGCAGCAGCGCGATGCGCAGGTCCTTGTAGTCCCCATTGCTGAACCATTTGCCGCTGTGGATGCCTTCAGGACGCGCAAAGATCTATGGACAAGTCCGTACGAAGAGAGAGAGGATACTTCAGAGTCACACAACGCAATACAGGATAGACGCACATCTCCCATAGACTCACGTTCATGCTGAGCACCGCCACGCGCTCTTTCTTGGTCGCGTCAGCAACCATCGTCGTCGTCGCCGCCGCTTCTTCCTCCTCCATTGTTTTGTCGTAGCTGCTTGGTCTTCTGAATGAGATTCTCCCCCTCTTCAGCACAACTGGCTGCACAGACGAATTCTGGCAGCACCGAAATGCCAGCTGAAAACATTTCCACTCGTGATTGGTCAAAACAGTTTATAATCCGTGTGTGATTGGCTGAAAAGGGCTGTTTACTTTGACGCTTCATCTTGAACAGCAGGTTGTTGTTGAAGTTGGACGAGCATGTGGAGTTGCGTCTGCAGCATGCGCAGCGTGCGCTCGGCGTCCTCCACCTGCGCCTTGCGCTCGATCGCTAATGAGCAGAATTTAGCCACAAACGAGAGCTCTTTTGACTTTGTATCGATTTCGGCGCGCAGTACCTTCTGGTGCTGCTTGAGCTCGGCTTCTTTGAACTTGTGCACGTCTGCGATGCGCTCCACCTCGACAACAATATCGTTCTGCTCCTTCACGAACTGCTGGAGATCGAGCTGCTCTTGCGCTTCAAATTGCGTGATCTGCTCGGCGTCTTGGAAGTTGGTTGTGTCTACGCATTCAAGTTGTAGAAAGTATTGAGGTATCCCATGACAGACTCGACACCATACAGTAATGATGCACGCACTTACCAACGGCGCTCAGCTCTTCGAGTACGGCCTGGAGCTGCCGCTCTCGTGCTGCTTCCTGAACTCGCAACGCCCGGCGCTCAGCTACAAGCGCTCTCTGCATGTGCTTCTGGACGCTCTCCCACGGTACATTCGTTGCTTCGTCTCGCTCGTTGTCTGCAAACTGACCAAACACGATCTCTGCATTGGACTCGATGCAAAGTCCGATACCATGACGAGCAGATTCGGCCCATTGACCCAAGCACTTTTCGGCAAAAGGGCTTGTGTGCGCGTCGTACCCGCTGGGCTGGTCTTCAGCAAACTCGCCAGCGTACGTGGAGCCATTGATGTACACTTGGACGCCGCAGCCGTGCTTCTTCCCATCGTGAAACTCGCCGGCGTACTTGGACCCAAAGCACGAGTCCAGCACGCCCGCACCATGCGGCTCATCAAGTGCATTGATTTCGCCGTGATACTTGGACCGATCCTCAAGCGTGCGGACCCCTACGACGACTTTTGCACGGACAGCGATGACGATGGCTTCTGGAAACTCGAGCTCGTCAGTTGCATCGTCAGTGTTAGCTTTGGCGGCATCGTCCCCGGGAACAGGAACAGCAGTATCGTCTACAGCGACATCATCAGCGACTGCGACTCTCTCGACAGTAGCAGCCTCCTCCCACTTTGACTCATGAAGCGATTGAGTTGATGCCGCCATGTCCATTTCCTACTGCTGGGCATGAGTGAATGCGGAGACGACGACCTTTCCAGGTTCAGAAACCTAGCAGACAGCATATAATCCCATGACGGAGAATGGGTGCACAGATACAGTAGTCTTTCGACTAGGTGCATTGCTGACCCCAAGATTTGTTCGGCTGGAGATTTCGAGTCTTTGATGATCCAAATGAACACTTAGACGAGCCTGTACAGTACACCAAGTTGCACTTGAAGTGCTGACACCAATGCGGGCATCATTTTCGCACATTTCACAGACGCAGCAACCATCAGTACAAGGTGACGGCAGCGACAGCAGCAATACCCACAGTGTCCATGGAGAGCGCCGCAAGAACGCCACCGAGGTAAGCAACCACTTCGTGCATGCTCCACTAGGTGTTAATGAGCTCATTTGATTCAATCTGTGATGTTTGCGCTCGGTGCTCCAGGCTTGTACATGACAACAAGGACGCAGAAAAGGCCGATGAGACGATCTCAGATGCACCAAAATGTGGCACTCCGAGCACTGTTGCCGATGCTAATAGCGGCGACGGTGAAGAAGAGTTTGGTTGGCGCTCCTGCTACGACGCGAAGCGCAACATGGCGTTCGAGCTCCACACGTACACTGGCGAAGTGCGATGGATGCCACCCGAGCGAGTCGGCTTCGTCATGGAAGGCGCGAGACTGCTGCCCGTTGATACCAAGAGTGCAAGTACCGGTACCAGCACTGACAACCCTCCACCAGTGCAAGTGCCAAAGTTTCCTCCTCCAGTGCATATGTCTCCAAAAAGAGATCAAGAGACATGGAGCCCGTTCCACCCTCACGTTGTGATGCTGCCGTCCGGTCTGATGCAAGTGCAGCAACCTGCGACTCCCGGATGGGACCCAACGTTTTGCACCTACAACTACAACCGCTTCCCCGCGATGTGGGATTTTGGACCGGGCGTGATCGCGCGAAGTGAAAGCAGTCCAGAATTGGTGAAAAGCACGCTGGAGCAAAGCCCTGGACGACGGATTTTGCCACCCACATGGGAGAAGTCGGTTCATTATTGCTCGCCGTTTCTCCCGCCGTACCCAGTTGCAGTGTTAGCGCAGGATACCGCTCACCCGATCGAGGACGAGCGAGAAGAAGCCGGCGGAGAGAAGATTCCTGTCTCGAAGATCGACCAGGTCAAGCAGAGCAGATCGCCACCCACACCGGCCAGACACGAGGAGCACTGCGTTTCAAACCTAGGACTTGAAGCCGTTCATCCTGGAAGCTACAGCGCTCAGTGGACTGGCGTTCTGGTGCCATACTGGATCCCGGTGCACCCAGCCCCTCAATTGTACAAGCCATATACTCGACAAGGTTTGATCTGTGTAATCGATGGGCTCAATCGTGTTGCTTTCCCGACTCGTCTAACCGAATAACACACTTCCAGAACCAGATCGCTTTCGACCAGTAAACATCGTGCGAAAGGAGCACAATCGGAAAGGGTACACTCTTCGACAGAGTCGCAAGCAGTTGAGAGAGCAAGGAGATAGTACCAACGTCGCAAAGGCGCAAAAGTTCCCAGATACCCCCGCGCACCAAACCCGTAGACCAGAGCTACCGATTGAGTCAACACAATTGAAGAGGTCGGCCAAACCTTCACTAGTCGAGAATCTGCCACAAGGTGAGATTTAGTAGTATCATGATGCTGCTTTGCCTCAATCTCACATTTGACGCAGCCTTTTCTACTCGTCCATGATCAGGTTCAACGACGGCAGCCCAAGTCATGCCGATTCGACCCCCTTCACCCCGGATCTAAAGACGCAGCCCGTGATCAACGCAACGACACCAAACAATCACGGCAAACGTATGCCATCGTCTCGCCCAGAGTGGAAAACAAAGTCGAGACCAGAACTGCACCATTTTCAAGCGAACGAAAATGAGATCCACCACCAAAAACCTTTGGAATATCATCCTATGCGTTCACATTCTCTATCGTAGTGCTCGATATAACCTCAGGTTTTTCCCCTCCTGCTCGCTCTCTGCTCACCTTTCTCACAAAAAGCTCGGAAGGAGTGATGGTCCCCTCCGCCCCACGCACAACGCCACAAAAGACTCGCCCTGACAACGACGATAAAGCAAAGCAGTCAAGCAAGCAAGCCACGCCGCTCGCCCCGCCTGCCCACCTTTTGTGTAGATCCTTCGCGCCCGTGACCATGCTGGAGACCCGCGAGCTGCGTCCGTTGCTCGCCATTCTCAACGTACGTAACCTACTGCTTCTGTGGTGTTAATGCATAGTGCTTGCGTTGTGCGTGTGTTGTTATGCTGGCTTTAACCATGCCGCTGAAGAAAATGATGTCTCGCGTTTGCATGGGGTTATGCGCAATGTCGCCGCCCTAATTTGAAAAGCGTTTGCGTTTGCACTGGTGTATGTGCGTGCTTGCGTTTGCGCTGGTGCACGCTGTGCGCTGGGATGCGCTTGGATTGGCGCTGTGAAAGGGAAAATATTATGAAATCTAACTCCGATGTGGGCGTGAATTGGTGTTGTTTGCTGTGTTACAGGAAGATGACAAGCCACTGGAACACGTGACCAGCTCCTTCCTGAAGACGTATACGAAGAACGACCACTTCAAAGTTGGCTGCACGGTGTGCATCTTGCTGCAGGACAACTTGCTGACAAGCTCCCAGGTACAGTGAGCAACATCGCATAACGAGAGAGGAAGATACCGATCTGATTATGAGTTTGTGTGCTGTCGTTTTCTTGTGACTGACCTAATTCATTGTGTATGTCTGTATGTGTTTAATAGCGCATTGTTGGCTTCTCGATTCTCAGCGATTTGTACCGCAACGAGTCGGCAGGCACGAACCCGTTCCTCCCAGTGTTCATCGAGGCCCTGGAGAAGGGCAGCGACATCTCGGAGAAGAAGTTCCTCGTGCTGCTCTTGTCTTCTGCAGCCTCGACCAAAGACGTAAGTAGCATGTGTTGTTTCACCTTGTGGTGAACCATCTCAACTTGGAAGTTCTAACCATCAAGTCTCTCTTCGTTTTTGTTACATGACTAGTTGAGCAAGAAGACTGCGAAGGCGGTGATCTCGGAGCTTCGAGCGAGTCCAGTGCCACTGCAGTTCGATATCGAAGGGTTTAAGAAGGCGTACGCTGAGAAAACGCCGCCTGTACCACAATTCCGAGCTGCTGGAGTGCGAAACGTTGTCACAGATACCGAATTGGACCTCCAAGAGCACCTGAACAATGGCGCCAACCCACACGTACCGCCGAATGAAGTCAGCTCGCTGAACCTTCCGTGTTTTGAAGAGCTCTCGCTTGAAGACATGGGGCTGATCACTGAGGGCGACGCAGCGGGTCCGCTGTCGCTACTCAGCTTTGAGCCAAAGTTCATGCGACTCCCACCGCCAATCCTAGAGCCCGAGATGACAGAGGTACGATTCTGTGCTCATGACTAGACCTCACTTGTGTACTGTACGCTAACGCTCTAACGCTCTGGGCTCTCATCGTTTGCTCCTCGTAGTTGATTTGGCTAAACCCAGACTACTGCTCGACAATGCTCTGGAACTCCACAATGCTCGATTCGTCACATGGGATGGAGATCCGTGAGCTGATGCTGAAAGCTTTCCAGACGCCGCTGATCCCGTCTCTCCAGGCAAAAGTACTTGATGAGCTGGAGGTGAACCCAAAGCTCGTCTACCAGTGCTCATTGACACCGCAGCGCCTGCCGGACCTCGTGGAGAACAACCCGATGATCGCGATCGACTGCCTCCTGAAGCTCATGTCGTCGAACCAGATCACAGAGTATTTATCGGCACTGGTGAACATGGACATGTCCCTGCACTCGATGGAGGTGGTGAATAGATTGACGACTGCCGTGGATCTACCGACCGAGTTCATCCACCTGTACATCTCGAACTGCATCTCGTCGTGCGAGAACATCAAGGACAAGTACATGCAGAACCGCCTGGTCCGTCTAGTGTGTGTGTTTTTACAGTCGCTGATCCGCAACAAGATTATCAACGTCCAGGTACGAAGCTCTGTGAAATGGAACTGGAATCATATCGACGATGCTGTATTGGTGACTCATTCTAATCTGGAGCACTCTACTTTGTTCTTGGTTGTGTTTGTGTTTTTGCAGGACCTGATCATCGAGGTGCAAGCGTTCTGCATCGAGTTTAGTCGTATTCGTGAGGCTGCGGGGCTCTTTCGCTTATTAAAAACGTTGGAATAATAGCTGCTCCGAAGAGAGAGACACAAAGCACAAAACAAAGCAAGACAAACAAGCAAGCAAGCAAATGCCAAACAAGGAAACATGGGTGAACAAACTTCTGCGAGAGTTGCGTCAGCTGCCTACCTTTCTCTCTTTTGTTCGCTTGTGTATCTCGTTTGATCCTCCCAGCTCACTAGGTACTGACCAGGCAGACAGTCTGTTCGTGGAGACTAAAATGACGGGATGCCAGCGCAGATGCGCATGAGGTCGCGAGTCAGGAGCCCTTCAATATCGTGCGAGTCGGTCTGCAAATCAGGACACAGGGACAAAAGTCAGTCAAGTAAAATGACGGTACTCTTGGTGAGAGTTTGCCAGTGCACCTCGTCTTCCCAGCGCTGCGTTCTAGCATTCCATTCGTATGCGCGCAAGCCCGAGATCTGTTGTTAAAATACACCACCAGCATACACACATAATATCAGATAAACGATCCACGACCTCGCCGGGTTAAAACAGCTGATGCTGTATCAGCAAACTTGTACGCACTGGCGACGTGAAGTGCAGCTGCTGCTTCAGCGGGACGACCTTGATTTCAAACTCTTTGGCGTTGGTGCGAATCGTCATGATGCCACCTTCGAGTGGGCAGCACAACATCCATTAATCAATGCAAACGTGATATCTTTGATATCGTACAACCCATCGATGCAGTCGACGTACTCGCGCCTTTCTCCAACACAAAGTCTGCATTCATCGGCGGCTGCAGCGGCGCGACAGCGGCTTCCACGCGCTCAAAGAACGTCGACGTCAACGCTGTGAACCTGTGATCATGCGCACGATAAGCATTGTGAGCCAGTTGCCGAGGCGAATGCATAGTGCTCAAGCTGAAGCAACTGCTGCGCACTTGTCTTTCGAGAGCTTAGGCTTCAGGCGCTTGCGCCGCTCGGACGCACCGGACGCGCCTGCTCCACCCGACGGCGACGGCACCGACATTTTATGGCGCACTTGGGTAACGAGCAGGTCCGCTGCTTGCGACGATTGCGCGACTGGCACATGGCGCATACTGCTACATGCAACGCGTGAGAGTCAGAGAAACCGCACACACACATACAAGAGCGATGCGAGCAGCAGTATTCAGGTGCTCATAGAGAGAGACGTACAGCGCAGTGCGTCCAGCGCCGCGCGCTGCTACTTGAAGAGCTCTTCGCAGCATTTTTCAGACGGCGAATGAACTCGTTGCCCACACGCTTGCGGCAAAAGACTTCCTTTATATCATATTTGCATAGAAAGATGGTATATCCATGATATATAGTGCGATTCTTGTAAAGAGGCTGTATAGCGGTTTTGTAATTGAAAGCTGTCTCTTTCTGACATTGAATATGACCTTTTATTAAGTTAAAAGGCGAATGATTATAACCAGGAATATGCATAAGTTCGCGTCCACAAGTACGCGTACTTTGCTCTGCGATGACCAACATGGCCATCATTGCCATCATTGCCAACATCCAAACAAGATTTCAACCCAAGCAAAGAGCAAGCAAAGCAGCTAAACACCAAGCAAGCGAGATGGTGCCGTCGACCTCGAATATCCTGGCGCAGGTGCGCCGCTCCTGCGCGCAGCTGCTCGCGCACGAAGATGCAGCCGTGCGCGTGAACGACGAGAAGATCGCGCTGTTCCTGGAGACGCTCGACTGGCAGAAGTATGCGACGCTCGCGGAGCCCACGCGCTTCCCGCTCAACTTTCGCTCCACGCAGGAGGAGATCACGTTCCTGAGTGAGTCCCGTAGTGGCAGTGCCAGTGTGAAGATGATGTTGCTGCGTGCTTTGCACTTGTGTGCTGTGTATATTTACCACTGATTGTTTGTGTGCGTGCTGCTGCTTGTGACACTAGCGCTCTACGGACTGCTCAACTTTGGAAGCGGATTCCGCAAGGATCTGCACAAGTACTGCGATCGGGTACGCTTTCTATTTAATGCTATGCTTTCTATCGATGCTGCGTTGATGCGGATTCTAATATCGTTTGTGTTCTGATCTGTTTGCTATCATCCAGGGAGCTGCTGATACTATCGTACGTTGCAATGTAGAATTTCCGGCCAACCAAGAGCTCTATTTGGGTTGTCATGATTGTGGATGGGATGTCTAACCGTGTGATTCTCTGTGTGGCGTGGTGTGTCTCTGTTCTGGCATATAGTTGTATGGACTGCTCGGGATGTACATCTCGGTGCCGGCGCTGAGCAGCGCGTACTTACAGAACATCAGCCTAGAAGTGGTCGCGAACTTCTTCAACATCCCCACCGAGAGGGACGAAGAGATCTCCACGGGCATCTACATCGCCAAGCCAGTACGTCGATCCCTCTTAAAGTATCCCAGAAAATGTATGGTGGAGTGACTGACTGATCTCACACTACTATTGTTGAAATTGCTACCTGTAGGGACCGTTGAAGCCGTTGGTGCAGATGATCCAGCAGGTTCTGAACGAGTGTGGCCAGAAGCTTGTCGAGCGAGGCTACGCCGATTTCGGTGCCTTTGTGATCGCCAACATGCGCGCTGGTACGTGCTGTCGACGGCTACGCCTTTGCGCTAGTAAGAGTTCTGTCATACATTGTGTTAATCACCATCTTTTCTATTGTGTGTGTATGTGTGAGTAGACGAAAGCAAGGAGCCGAGTGCCGCGTACTTGGTGGAGCAGCTGACCAGCGTCTTCCCGGCGTTCGATGACCACCGTGAAGTGCGTGGCGAGAAATGCTTCTTGCTCAAGCGCGCGCAGCTTGTCGCCGCGGAGGTGCACCGTCGCTTCAAGGTGAGGATTACAAGTCTCGCGGGTAGCTTTTGCGAGTGTTTGCGAAGGCTAACTCTTTGCTTTGTTGTGTGCATCCAATCAACAACAACCAACGATACAGACGTCCAACCCAGAGTACTCTTTCTCGGATATCGACGAGCTGACGGTGATGAGCGACAATGTGCGTGCAGGGGCAGCTTTGAGCTATACAACTAGGCTCTCGCCTCGCCGTTTCATTTGTCGCTACGATGTCTAATCGCGTATCTTCTTATGTTAATGTTGTGTAGGTTCTTCCGTGTGTGCTGAGAGCGCTGGGCATCCTCGAGGTACAACAATCAGCTCTTTGTGCATCTATATCTTGGTGCTTTTGACAACATTGATGACTCACTCTCTGCTGCAAATACATTGCTACTTTCTGAACAGTATGCCCCTGAGCTCGCGCGGATCATCGACAGCTGCGAGCACTTGCCTTCGGGCGACTGGGAGTGCGAAGTGCGCGCTGCCGCGGTTGTCGCGTGCGAGAAGATCGCCGCCACGAGCAACGGCCGCGTCAACGTGGTCGACCTGGATTTCTACCTCTGGCGTCTCGGCAAGGACCCCGAGTACCGAAGCCTCGAGCGCCACGCCACCCGCGATACCTTCTTCTACTGAACGAGCATAAAGTCAACAACAGCAAGGCACCGGAATTCCAAGTCCTTCAGTTACGGCACACTGTACTCTGAAGATGTGGGGTTTGACAGCAAATGACGAAGTGGCGTCAAAGCTTCTATGGAGATTAATAATGCGTTGCGACACCAGAATGGCTCGGGATTCTTTCTGTTATTGTTCTGATTGTTGTTGCGTGGAGGATACATACACAGTACATGGTGCGAACGCGCAGGAATATTTTTGAGCTTCGAGCTGACGCATTGGAGCCTTTGGTGCCACTTTGCACGCCATATTTAAAAAACTTGCAGTCAAGCATGCATGATGGAGTACACCAAGGCGCTTCAAGTCAAGCAGGCACCAGGCACCAGGCACAGCTACGGCTAAAAGACGATCAGGTATCATGCTATCATGCTACAGTATCATGCATGCAACAGTATCAGCCATCCCGTTGTGCTCTCGTTTGAGACACGTGGTCGTCGATCGATCCATCTTGAAGTGGAAGCGGCCGCTGCTTTGGGACACAAACCCTCAGCTCATACAGTACCGTCACCTTGGTGGACGCCAATGCCATTTGCTTGCTTCACCTTCGTCTGCACCAAAGGCTAGCTTGTCTGCTAAGTGAAAGAGCGAACAACTTGGCATTACACACCAACAACATGTGTGCCAAGTCGCTTAGCCTTTGGGAAACTCCCATTTAGTTTTAGTTCGCCACTGCGATAATGATGTGAACTGGCAAAAAGGGAGACAGGTGGCGGCGATTGATGGAAGGCAATGGTTGAGTCTGCCGACTCTGCTCGACATTGCCGTGATGATCACGTGGGAAATCTTATTCTGCCAATTGAGATTGGCTCAGAAAGCGGAAGGCGCGAACGAAACCTGCAGGGTGACGAGGCACCCACTTGGGGAAATGGACTCGCTGCTCTCCTCATTCTCCGCCTGTTGCTGCTGCGTGCTTGCTGCCCTCGGCTGCCCGTCTTCTTTCTCCCTCTTCGCCCTTTCGCAACTCTTTCCCAGCGCGCGCTCTCTCATCTCCATCAACTACTTTGCCTTCCTGCGCCTTTCTTTCTCTGAGTTCATATTGCTGCTGTTGTTGGCAAAATACCGATGCATTTCATTAGCAAGACGAAGAGCTACATTGGGGATCTTGACGACGAGAGACAAGATCAGAGCAGGGCGTTTGCTTAACATTTCTGGAAAGCTTCCGCACGCACGCGTGGATTCACAGTCAAAGGAAAAGCGATACAGTACACTGCTGTCCGTTAAACTCACTCGAGTGAGTTTAACAGGCAAGCACAATCACAACATGCGATGAAAGCCGTAAATGGCTACATAATCCTGTGGTGGTGGGTCAATATGCTGTTTGAGAGGTTGAACCTACCAAACTACCACAAGAAAAGAATAGCGCGCTGCTGCCTTTCCTTATTGTCACACTCGCACCGTAATAGACGATATCACATGGATACAGCAACGAACGAGAACGACAATAGCACCAAACAAGATCTCAGACAGCCCCAGCTGCTGTGCGTGATTCATGTCCTTTTTCACCAAAAGGCGAGCCTGCTGCGTTCGCGCTTTCAATGCCCAGATCTTTTTCCTCCTTAATCAGAGCGAGCACCTTGGCATATCGCAGAGCCAGCAGCCGTGCCCAGCGTCAAGTGAATAAACATGAGGGACTGCATCCATCCATGCATACACATCGAGACCATCCTCGACAGCTGCATTCTATGAGCATGCTGCATTATTCGGATCTCTCACGAGACAGACATCAGATCCATTCTTCTTCATCGCTGGGAAAATTTGACTTTGAACAAGATTTTCCTCGTAATTATGCTGTTTGGCAGGTCGAATCTTTGCAACCGTTTTGCAGAGAGCACGGTTTCTGCGCGCTGATTCGCTCGAGTCCACTTCATCACTCGCATTTTCAGCCAATCGCCGCGCCGTGATCCTCAAACCTGGATGCAAAAGAGTGGGATCCCCATCACCAAAAATTCGGGAGGTTATCCATCTCATTACAGCATACAAAAAGTAGCACAAACCAAGCAAGAGCAGAGGCCGAGGCAAGCAGCAGCCGCGCAGAGTGTCTCCCTTCAAAAGGGAGATGGCCTCGCCTGCCTTTTTGCGCAGCCATTCCCTCCTGCTTCTCCTCGTCGCCATAGTGGCTTCAAGTAAATCCAATACGAGCCCAGCAGGCTCAAGAGCCCAAGAGCCTCCAGGCTCAACAAGGAGGAAGAGAGAGAGAGAGAGAATTCCTCCTCGCTCTCTCATTCTCGAATCCCTCGCTCTACATACGTGTACTGCGCTCACTCGCTCGGTGCGTGTTCATCATAACACAATCCAGTCACCCACACGCGCGATAAGCCTCAAAGCCGCGGCAGATCGCGGTTCCCCCTCCGCAGTTGCAGCCATTAATCCTCGCGATCACACGACTCCAGGTCCAGAGCGACTGGAACGTGACAGAGCCGAGCGCCGCCGATAGCACCAAGCAAGCAGACTCCGAAAAGCTCCGAAACAGCTCAGCAGCTCCTCTCAAGCCAGCCACCATTTCGCGGCGCGAAAAATTCGAGTCTCCACGCGATTGGTAGCTCCGAGTCGAGTTGCCTGGCAGCCTCTATCGAGCGAGGTACTCACTCTTGGAAATATTTTGGCGTTGTCTTTTCGTGGACGTGTCTCGCGGTCAGTGGCTGGATTCTTGATCCTTTGTGTTTGCTGACACAGAGAAGGCCGGACCATCCGGAGCGACAGGCATATCGGCGCTGAGCTGAGGCTGGTAAGCTTCGACGTACACTGTATCGATATCACTTGATCCCACAACGAGAGGCAGGCGAGGAAAGCACCCAAGTCGCTTTTTTCTGGACCGATCGTCGTCGCTTCGCTCGTGAATATTTGGCATTGTGCATGGAGCAGGAGACCCAACCGGTGGCCGAGAGCGCTGCTGCGGGAACTGCTGCCGGAGCTGCGACTGACGGACCGGAGCACAAGAATGAAGACCGCGAGCCCCCACCTCCGCAGCTCTCACTATTGAAAATACACAACAATGCCTACGAGGTTCCTCCACGGCTTGTGAGGGACCGTTCGACCGAGATGAGATCGCTGTTTCCGCCTCGACCGTCCCTGATGCCACCGCAACTCGATCGCTACCGCTCTGATTCGTCGCTGACGCTGACGCTGACCCAGCCACAACTCGACCGCTTTCGCTCGCTGGACTCGTCGATGATGCCACCCCAGCTCGAGCGCTACCGCTCCGACTCGTCGCCCGTCGAGCCGCGTATGAGCGTCTGCAGTACCTCCGGCATGGTCTACGAAAGTGTCGTTGTCGTGGGGCATATGTTCGGGAGTGACAACGTGGTGTACTACCTGTTGGAAGTGCGTTCCTGGGAGATGCCGCTCGAGGGGTACGTGATCCGTCGTCGATACTCCGATTTCAAGAAGTTCCACCAGGAGCTCTCCAAGCACATGCCGGGTAACAAGCCGAGAAGCAGCAGCCTGGGCTTAGAGTACGCGTTCTCGTCGCTGCTCTGCAACCCGCTGTCGAACTCTCAGCCCGAGATGAGCTCTGACTGGTCTCCAAAGCGTCGATCCAGCGATGGCTCGTCGACGCGCAAGAACACTCGCGGCAGCAGTGGCGACGATCTGGATCCTCTCGCGTCCCCCACTGACCATGTCCCACTCCAATACGAGGACGATACCCGCAGCAGTATTCCGAGCACCCCAGCCGGATGGGTGGGTCCCCCCGGTAGCCCGCTTCCACAAACAGCGACGCTCGAATACTCGGTGCCGTCGACCGCGAAGCCCGGTATGACGTACTACGACAGCAACCTGACTCTGCCGCTCGACAGCGTCAAGTTCAACATGTCGGAGCGAGCGATCTTGCCCGACATGCCAACCGGCGGGGTCTCGTCGATCTTCTCGACGCGGCAGATGCTCATCAAGTACCGCGTGGAGCAGTTCAACAAGATCCTGGCCGCCGTGATGAGCGACAACTCGAGCGATGTCGCGAACGTACTCATGAACTTCATCCAGGAGAAGCCCGGCGGCCAGGTCACGTCGTACACGTCGCTGTCCGAGTACGCGGCGATCGACATGCCCTGGAAAGTGGAGCGGTATGCGCGGCGGCGCGCGATGTCCATGGGGCGCCGTCCGCCGACGCTCTTCCGGGACTCGTCGAACTCCAGCACCACGAGCACCGTCACGGTGGCAGCAGCGCAGAGCTCCGTCGCCTAGGCGTCCAGGCGCGTAGGCCTTTAGCAACCTTAGATTCGTTTTTTCCGCTTAGTTTCGTCGTCGTCCTTAGTCGTCTTTGGTTTCCGCATTTTTTTGCTTGTACTTTGTATTCTGCATTCTCTTCTTTATCAATATTTAACCGATGCGCTTGGTGTCGACGATCAGCTCTCGCTCTGTCTCTGTCATGTTTGCTCGCTTGTCTGGGGATCTTGCGAATGGCTTGAGTGGCTTGATCGCTTGGGGTGCTTCTGTGGGAGATGGTGGCGAATTCAATAGTGAAGCAGTCAAGACGGCGTCAATCGGGCTTCCACGTGGCGACAAGCTTGGGGACTTCAACGTGGACACATCGCGGGTTGCAGTCAGGAATGTGTGTCATTTCGTTGCTTTCCTTTTTGAGGTTGCACTTGATTGATTAAAAGATCGCGTTTCTAACATTTCTAAAGAGGGTGGAATGGCGTTGTCTAACCCGGTAGAGACGCGCTCGTCAGGTCGTCACTGCAACATCGGATAACAGATGCGACAAGCGGAAATAGTCAAATTACGTCCGTGTAAATTTGTGCATGTTGATAAATCATAGTCGCGCCGTTTAGAAACGAGTTTCTGACCCAATCAGAGTGCGACAGCCGCTCAGCAGTTGTCTGGTTGTGATAAGGGTTTCCCCTCTCATAACGAATCAAGTGAATGCCATCAGCGAGCACTTTGTCCTTCAATTCACTTGTTAGGGGACAGAATGATAGAATTGAACCTTATTCTCTGATGTTTTGGCTCTGTGTCTGTATCAATTCGATGGGCTAAAATAACCTCTTGTAACGAGTAACACAATGCAGTGCAAACAGGTTTAAGAGTTACCCTTTAAAATCGGGTACTTGCAAAATATATTTTAAAAAGGTAAATATGTATTTCTGTACAAAAAAAGGCATTTAGATTGCCTTTACCCTTTTTCAAATCATTCTCTGTCTGCTTATTATATCTACTACAACTCAGTATGTTTTCAATATCCCTCTTAAAATACTAAAATACACCAGACCTGTTATTAAGAGCCAAACTGGATATCTGGCTCGTTGCCGTTTCCGTTCATCACAGAAATCAAACTCATGCTGTGGCAGGCGACGGCAACATGATTTAGATGCACACAATGTGTGGGTCGTAAGGGTTCGCCTCCGCGCATCCATGTCCGTCCGCATTCCACAGTTCCCTTCTTGTCGGCGAGCAGGCGGTCAGTCATTCCGCAATCCGCGCTACACGCCGTAGACGTCCATCTACCGTCAAATCCAGCCCATGAAGCTCACTGCGCTGCTCACCACGACAATATGCGCCTATAGCGTGGCGGTTGCTACGATTGCTCATGGCGCCACGGCCGCAGAGTACGACGTGGTGATCATCGGCAGCGGACCCGGCGGCCTCGTGGCGGCCGAGTACCTCTCGCGCGCGAGCTACAACCTGTCGGTGCTGGTGCTCGAGGCCGGCGACGTGTCGCTCCAGGAGAGCGGCGGCAAGGACACGCTCGCGTACACAAGCGCATCGGGACTGACCAAGTTCGACGTCCCGGGCGAGTTTGACAACACGATCTACAACACGGCGAATGACAAGTACCGCATCGATTGGATCACCGCGCCGTACATGTGGCTCGGAAAGCTCGTGGGCGGCTGCTCATCGATCAACGCGGCGCTGTATTTCCGCACCCCGGACTCCTATGTAGAGAAGGCGTCGTGGCCGTTCTCGGCCGAGCAAGTGACGGCGGGGTACGACGCGAATGAAAAGTTTTACGCAGCGACAGAGACGCCGTCGAGTGATGGCGAGCATTACCTCCAGGAGGCGTACAAGATCGTGGGCGACGCGCTCACGGGGATTGGATACTCGGCCAAGACGCTGAACGACAAAGACGCGCGCAATGCAAAAAGCAAGACATTCGGCCACCCACCATACGCGATCAACAAGGGGCTGCGTGATGCGCCTGCCAAGACTTTCTACAAGCAAATGAAGGCGCGTGACAACTTCAAGCTGCTCACGAACTCGAAAGTGCTCTACATTGCACAGGTCGCAGGTCAGGCGAGTGCAGTCGTGTATGAGAACGCGGCGCAGGAGAAGATTACGCAGAAGCTGTCGAGTCGCGGCGTTGTCATCGTGGCGGCTGGAGCGCTCAACACCCCGCAGGTGCTCATGCAGAGCGGCGTTGGTCCAACGAAAGAGCTCGAAGCGCTCGCAGCACTGAGCACGTTCGATGGCGTCCAGGAGAAAAGCGCGTGGGTCGAGAACGCCAACGTCGGACAGCAGGTGTTCGACACGAACGTGGTCTACGCTTCGTTCTCGCACGATGGGATGAAGCCATTTCTGAACAAGAAAAGTCCTCAGGCCGCGATCACCCAGTTCACGAAGGACCAGTCCGGTCCGTGGGCGATCCCTGGACCTGTGCTGATCGCCTATGACAGCATAACCGTCGGCGACCGCGAGTACGATTTCCAGACAACTGTGTTGCCGCATGGCTTTGGCGACGCCTACGAGACCGATGAAGCGTATTCGTTTGGCATTTTCCTGAACAACCCTGAATCGCGCGATTACATCTCTGTGGGCAGCAGCGGCACGTTCAACGTGGCGACAAAGGGAGCGTGGTACTTGTCTACCTCGAATGATCTGAAGGCGATGCAAACCTACGCCACGAAAGTGATCTCGACAGCGACTGAAGCCGGATCCAAGTTCCTAAGCGGAAACGACGTCACTTCTGCGGGCATCGCGAGCTGGGTCAAGAAGAATGCTGGCTCTGTGACCCATCATTTCGGAGGAAGCTGCTACACGTCGTCGGACAAGACGGACTCGAAGCGTTGCGCGGATGAGAACTTCAAAGTGGTCGGAACGAAGAACATTTACGTCAGTGACGCGAGTCTCATGAAAGAAGGAACGGTCAACCCGTACGGGTTTGTCATGTACATCGGCCACCAAGCGGCAAAGAATGTGCTGCAAGAGGCGTTCCAGGTGACGTCGAGTGCGAGTGATGATGGCACAGGCTCGGCTGCAGCGTCAGATGCGAGCGCGCCGTCAACAAGCAGCGATGCGTCGTCACAAGGTATTGTCCTATTGTTCATTATTGCCAATGCTGTGATCTTTATGTGCAGGAAGTACTGACTCGTTGTGTTTCTATGTATGGTTTTGTTTTTTGTTCACAGCCTTCAGCTACCACGTGATGTCGCTGTCATCGATGACAGTGCTGGCGCTGCTCAGTATTTATCTCCAGTGAGATTTCCTGCAAGTGAAAAACTCGAAAAGGCAACATGAACAAGCAGCTTATGTATTCGATGAGTTACCTACCTCGCAGCAAGTGTCGAAGTTCGACCGTGAGTAAAAACCTGAAACCTTCCTCATTTTTGCGGAATGTCTTTGCATGGACGCCGTTGCTTGCGTCTGTTCGCAGGAGGGCACGGCTTACCACCATGCTTTGGCGCATGTTTCACGACGCGCTTACGGTACTGGTAGCCATCCTTCTTGCATTTGCCCCAGTGTCCCCACTTGCAAACACAGTCCACGCTTTCTTCACAGGCTCGCTCTTCGTGTTTCAGGATCTGCTTAGAAGGACAAGCCTCGCCGCCATTCTTCGCGGTCACTTCGATCTCACCCGAACGGAATTGGGTTTCAGCGTAGTTGCCGCACGAGCTCCACTCTGTGTACTTGACCACACAGTCGACGACACACTTCTCTTGTTCTTCAGCATTTGAGCACTCTTTGCCACCATTTTGAGGGCGAACGACCATACGTCTAGATCGCGTTCTGGTTCCAGAGTCTGGGTCACAGGCGCTCCACTCACCGAAATCGCTCATCACGCAGAACACAAGGCACGTCTGCTCCTCCACGAGTGAGGGACACGTCTTGCCACCGTTCCGGTCCGGAAACGTGATGTTTCGCGAATGAGTATGCAAGCCCATGACTTGGTCACACATGGTCCAGTCGTCAAAGTCGGTGACTTCGCAATTCACAGGACAGGTGCGAGTTTCTTGCTTTTGGTCGCAAGTTTTACCGTCGTACTTTGGCTCTTGGATCACTTTGAGCTCAAACTTCTGTTCCCCAGAGTATGGATCGCAATCGGTCACTGGCACAAACGTGTCGTTGAGCACGCAGTCGACTGGATTGCACGGCTTCTCTTCCACAAGGTGTGGGCACGGGCTGCCAAAATCCTTCGGTGGGATGATCACGTGGCGGTAGCGCGTCTGGTTGCCAGTCTCGAGGTCGCAGGTCCAGTCGCCCCATTCGCAGACCTCGCAGTCCCCGACTTGACAATCCACTCGATCTTCAAGGCGCGGGCACGGCAAGCCTTCGTGCAAAGGCTCCAGGAGCACCTCGCGAGTTCGTGTCTTGAATCCGTACTCGCAAGGTGAGTATGAAGTCCACTCGTTTACATCGCAATGCACAGGCTCGCACGGGATCGTTTGCTCAAGGGGTGGGCAGACCCTGCCTCGACCACGCTGCTCGCGAATGACGTTGCGAGTGCGTACTTGCTGACCGTCTCCACACTTGGAGTACGCCCACGCGCTCACTTTGCAGCTCGCGTCGCGTCCTTCGCTGTCCTCGTACTCGTCGCCGTAGATTTCGGACGCATTCGTGGAGGCAACCGAAAGGCACAGCCCCGCAAGCACAAGCTCGCAAAGCCGCTTGATCTCCATTGCAAGCAAGGCGTTCACACTACACAACTAGAAGCTTTCGTCCAAGAGCCAAGTGATCTTCAAATGGGTGTGGTTGTGTGTTTTGCTCTTCTCGAGAAGCCACTTGCAGTGGCGATGCTTGGCGCGAAAAGTCACTTCGGAAAAGAGTTCAAAAGCGCAAACCGCTCAAGAGTGAAGAGAAAAATTGAAACTCCGCACCTATCAAGACGTAAAGCACACGCCTTGAGCTTTGAGCTTGGTGTTTAGAGTCGCAGCGAGCAGAGACGCTGAGGAGTCGGCGACGAGTGGCGGTGGTGGTGCTCGCTCACTTTTCGTCCAAGCCCATTCGTTGAGCTTAGTGTTATCCCCGTTTACTTTGCTTCGAGAGGGATTGAAAGTGTCGTGGGTGGAACTTTACAAAGTTGGGAGCGTTTGAGGCCACTCTAGCCCTCACACACGTGTCAAGAGCACTCTGGAGAGTCGAATGCCACGCGCATGTTCCTCGATCGTGTCACAGCTGGACACCTGAACGGTGGGCGCGTGAAGCTGCTATTTCATAGTGCGCAGCTGTGCTCAAGACGCGCTACCGCCCTTCGCAGAGGCTACTAAATCACGTGCTAAGTCTGCCGTATACACTTAGTGGAGAAGTGAAGGAATCCGGGGCACCGCATCATAGAGCAAAGTCGATAGTAAGGCGCGCGCTCACAATATAAACTGGATGCAGTAGCTAGCCATCGATGATAAATTTGATATGTATTTATGCATGACACAGGCCCATGTCGTTATTCCTGTGATCTTACGGTTATATTCTTCTTCGTCTTCTTCGTCTTCTTGCGTTTCGACAGATACACTTAGCAGAAGTGCGCCATCTTGGGGTTTGAGCCCAGCCCTTCATACACTCTCACACGCAAGGGTTTGAGCGCTTCCTTCATCCAGTTTCCATTCGTTTTTTTCAATTTCTCACCAAGTGTCGCCGCCTGAGCGATTCTTAGCTAGATGGGCCTTGGCTAACGGTAGGTAGTGCATAGTAATACTGGGGGAGCATGAGGACACTGTTCCCAGCGCCGCTGTTGACGTAGTTGCGCGCCATGACCACCGGGTTCTTGAACACACACGGCGTACCGTTGTTCTTCGCCGCGATCGTCGCGTACTGCGCGCGCGTCTTCGTATTCGTGATCGTGCACGGGATACTATTCCAGTCTGGGAACTCGGTCTCGCAGTCCACGCGGCATGTCTGCGTGTCGGATCTTGGGACAGAGTACTCGAGGCCGCCGTTCTTCGCCGACACGCTCAGGATCTGAGTGCGCGTGCGCAAGCCCGCGGCTTTGTCACAGGTGCAGACTGGCGTCCCAAGGTGGGAGCTGAAACTCGCAGTCGGCGGGACAGGCCAGCACGTCCTTTGCCGGAGTGGGGCACGACTTGCCCTTGTTCTTGGTCTCGGACGCCACGACCTCGGTTCGAGTGCGGAAACCCGTGATCTTGTCGCATAAGTGGATCGTCGGGTTCCAGTCGGGGAACTTCATCTCATAGTCCACTGGGCATACCTGAGTCTGGGACTGAGCCGCATCGCACGCCTTGCCTGCGTTCTTTGCCATGAAAGCCTGGAACTGGGTACGCGTCTGCAGTCCCGCGGCCTCGTTGCACGCGGCTGTGCTCCAGTCTGGGTACTGGAGCTCGCAGTTCACAGCACACTTGGCAGTATCCGACTGAGCCGGTGGACAAGTGGTGTCTCCGTTCTTGGCAGTGTACGCAACCACCTGTGTGCGAGTGTGCGTTCCACTGGCCTTGTCGCACGGGCGCAGCACGGCGCTCCAGTCCGGCAGCTTGAGCTCGCAGTTGGCTGGGCAGTTCAAGACCTCGCGCTTCGCAGCTAGGCGCTGGGCGCCTTCGTTCTTCGGTTGCACGGCGACTTGCTGCACGCAGACGCGCTGGCCCGTAGCCTTGTCGCACAAGTGGACGAGCAGATCCCAGGGCGGGAACTCCATGACGCAGTTGACGTCGCAGGACTGTGTCTGACTCTCGAGCGACTTGCACGGCACGCCACCGTTCTTCCCCTGGGTGTAGATGTACTCGATGCGCGTCTTGAAGCCCGTGTTCTTGTTGCATTCGATGGTGTCCCACGCGGGCCAGAGCTTGACGCAGTCCACTTTGCACTTCTGGTACTCGGTCTCCGGTGCTGGACAGTTGCTGCCGTTGCCCACTTTGGCAAATGCCGGCACCTGCGTGCGCGCGAGCAGTCCGGTCTGCGCATCGCACAGACTGGGGTCGATCGTGCTCCGGTCGGGGTACGTCATCTCGCAATCGACGTCGCACGTATCGTCCTCCGTCTTGAAGGTGTCCGGGTCCCACATAACGCCGTTGTTCTTGCCCTCAATCAGCACGGCCTCCGTGCGCGTCTTGAGCCTCGTCTTGGGGTCGCACTCGATCTCGTCAAACTCGAACAGGAACCCCCATCTCGCATTTCATTGGACAGAGCACCGACTCGGTCTGCGTTGGCGGGCGCGGCAAGCCACCGTTCTTTGCCGTCACAGCGACAACCTGGGTGCGCGTCTTCAGCCCAGTCTCTGGGACACAGGTGTTGCTCGCGGAACACGGGTTGTAGTCCATTTTGCAGTCGACGGTGTCCGAGAGGTTGGTCGGGCAGAGAGTGACTCCCTGACCTGGGCTTTGGATGGTTGCACACTTCTTCTCCTGCTTCCCGCTCACCGGATCGCAGAGACCGTAAGCCCAGGGTGTTGCGATGCAGTTCACGAATGTATTGACGGCGCGGATGTTTGATTCCGCACACGCCCCATCGCCAGCGAGCAGCAATGCCGTCGCAACAGCAGACAGCAAGTACAGCTTCGCGGTGACCGTCGTGGATGCGCAAAACCTTAGGTTTGCCTCCTTGACCGGCTTGCCCACGTGCTTGTTGCATGTGATGCCCTCTAGAGTCGAGATAGGTGCTCTACACTGAAAGGGAAGTTCTGTGTGCGCGGCTGGTCGCAAAAGAGGAAATGGTTGGGAGAAAAGTGGAAGCGCAGGCTCGCTCGCTGTCACTCTAGGTCTGTGGTGCATGACCCCAGACACGACAGACAAACAAATAGACTCTCGGTCTTATCATTGCGCCTTGCGATCTTCGTTTCTTGCTGTGGATGAAACACCCAACGTGGGGGATGCATTTACATCAACGACGGTAAGCAGATACCAGCGGTACTCCGTGTTTTGGAAGAATTCGGAAACGCCTCGGGTCTCAAAGTCAACCTCACCAAGTCAATCCTTGTCCCTCTGGCCCCAAAGACGCCTGACCCCCCTCCAAACCCCCATGGCATGGCACTACTGCAAGAAGGGCACTCGTGCAGATACCTCGGCATCCAGGTCGGACAGGGTGACTGCAGCAAAACCAACTGGACCGAATGCTTTCGGTCTCTCCATGCACGTCTTGCCCTAGCACGGGCCGCGTGGATTGCGAGACCGAGTTCCCAGACTGGAATAGTATCCCGTGCACGATCACGAATACGAAGACGCGCGCGCAGTACGCGACGATCGCGGCGAAGAACAACGGTACGCCGTGTGTGTTCAAGAACCCGGTGGTCATGTCCTACCAGTACATCCAGTACAGCGGTAGGTCCAGCAACACGATGAATGGAGGAAGGAGAGGTCGCTAAGGTGGGTGTGAACTGAGTGAGGGCCAGGTCGCTAGCTGAGTGATCATGTATTTGGCTGTCAGTGGCTAATGGGTGCAGGGTCCCATTCGACACAAGCGGGCATCCAAAAAATGGATGATTTCATTTGTATTGAATAATAGGATCACCGTACTCTTCTAAATAGCAACGCTTGACTTTCCTGCAATTGCCACCGATATGACCTGCCCATGAGCATCAGATCTCCAGCAATAAAGGATGCTCTGTGCTTGGGTGTCGTCCTTCTGTCAGCGAGAGCGCTTGTTATCATTTTCCGTGGCAGATTGGTTCCATGGACTGCTCCATATTGATCTCTTGGGGTAGATAGTCGTATATACGAGTGGATGGGATGCTGTCACCCGAGACTACTTTGATTTACCTCTCTTTCGTCACTACTCCTTCTCCTATCATACATAATAGGTAACTTTACGTGTCAGAGCCGCTGGAAACTGAAGATCCGTCAGCGCCAACATCTCGTTGGAAGATGCACCAACGTTCACATCGTGAAATTGCTGTGTTGAGAACATTGACTCATTCGCTTTCCCAGCAACCAAGCCTTATGATACGAATACGCTCCTCAAGTCGACCTCAAAGAAATTTCCAGTCTTCTGAATTTCTCTTCATCTTACAGACCAGTGAAATCAATCCTGTGTGTCTTGTTCCATCCAAGATCCAGTGGTTGCTGAGAAACAAATGGAGCTGTCGGAGCAGCAGCAGGTTATGTTACTTCTTTGGGGTTTCTGTCCCACCTGTCGATTCATAATTGTTCATCCTCGGCACTAGACTTGGGCTCATGAGCAAGCAGCAAGCGTTTAGCGTTGGTGCGCAATTCTCCGCTCGCATCTTCGCGGGGTTGGCTGGTTGTTTAGGAGTGCCGAGTATCACTTCATGTGCTAGCATCACTGCCAAACGTGGCGAGTGAAATGGGAGGTCGTAAGCGGCAATGGCTGCGGGGATCCAAAAGAGATACAGGACTACCCATTTACGCGTGCCGAAGTACCCAGAGTGGGACGACGCAAGGCACAGGTGTGGCAAGAAAACCGCCGCGCGCTCGCACACCCAGGAGGCCCATGCTTCAAGGAATAACAACGGAAAGTGTGCGCGAAGTTCAAGACCGAGATCGGGGACTGCGATGCCAGCTGCAAGCGCGTGTTCCCCGAGTGGGATGGCAGTGTTCACAAGTGCAACAAGAAGACTGGGGAGCAAGCACGTTGAAAATATTTAGTCGCTTCTTCTCCAGGAATCAACAGAAGGACAATAGCCGCACGAACTCCCCCCTCTCAACCTCCTTCTTCGCGGTGTCCGTGGTATATGGAGCTCACAAAATCCCCCAACTTAGGCGCACGTAGGAGAGATGGACTAGCCTTTGCAATCGGTACATGTGAATGCAAAGTATGCTTGTTATTCATGAGGTGAAATGCAAGTCAGTCAAGTCAACCAATACAAGGCTAGGAAGCCAGAAGAATACAACAGGATGCAGAATCCCAGCAAGCAACAGAGCGCTCCTTCATGCTCACGACGCCTTTGCTTTGCTTGGATACGCTGGTTCTGCGCGGGCTCGGCCAGTGGTAGTCAGATCGGCAATTCACGCTCAACAGTAGCTTAGCAGTCAACTTGAATCTTCCTTTTGCCGCCGCTTGCGGGCTCAGATGTAGGACACTGGGTACCATCGCTGGATGGGATGTTGAGGATCGTGAGGTATTTCCACTGCTTGCCGTAGTTGCACTTCTCTTTAGGAATGTCGCTGGTTTTGAACACGCAGTCGATGCAGTCGATCACAATGGGGCTAGTCGGGCACGTTTTACCACCGTTCTTCGGTTGCGTTGCGACCTTCACCTTCCTATTCTGATAATACTTGCCGTCAGCGTACTTGCCCGTCTTCTTGTAGCACACACCTCGCTCTGAAAGTGTGTACTTGCAGTCTACAGGGCACTCCTTCGTGCCGCTCAGCTTTGTCGGACAAGATCCGCCGTCCAGCGCTTCCTTGGTCACAACGAGCTTCGTTGGCAGCGTACCAGTGTCAGCGTCGCAATCGCCGCCATCGTCGTAGTGGCAGACGCAGTCCACTGGCGGGCCGCAAATGTCTCCAAATTCCTCCAACACAGGACATTCCTCGCCCCCGTTCTGCGGCTGAACGGTGATGTGGCGTGTACGCTTCATTTTCCACGTGGGTTTGTCACATTTCCACTCACTCCAGCCGCACACGCGGCACTTGGTACTCTTGCAGCGAACTATATCTTCGTCGCGAGGACACGCTGCACCGCCATACAGAGGCTGCTCCACTGTGCGAGTTCTCTTCTTAAATCCATTGTCGTCGCACTCGCTGAAGTCGCTCCACTCGCCCACTTTGCAAGGCACGGGCTCGCACGGGATTTCCTGTTTGACCGATGGGCACGTCTTGCCCTGACCCAGCGGTTGGACAGTGATGTCGCGGGTTCTCACTTGTTTGCCGCTCGCACACTCCGAGTACTTCCACGGGCCCACGACACAGCTGACGCTGTCAACGTCAGTGGCTTCGCGCAAGTTTTGCTCTGCGTGCGCTCCTGCTAGCGCGAGGCCAGCAGCAAACACAGTGATGACTTGTAGCTTCACAATCACCATCTCCTGGAGCGATTCTCGGCAGTGAGGGCTCTCCTTCTTCTCGTCGTTCTTCTTCTAGTGTGCACTCGGGTCTTCTTAGGCGACAAATCAGGCTCCGCTTCACAGCTTGAGCACGACGGTTGACTTGCGCTCTGCGAGAGAAAAGAAAAGTGAGCTGAGCGATAGAGCTCGGCAGAGAGCGCATCGCCAGTGGAAAGGAGAGCAACCAAGCAGCTCACCAGACAGACGTCATAAAACAAAACGACAGCATGCTTGTGAAGAGCCGCCTGACCAATGAGCTTCCGAGCCGCTGAGTTCCTTCACATCCAACATGCTGCAATGTTTCATCGCTTCCCACAGAGACTCTTCGAATATCCGAAACCTCTCAAGAACTTTCAAGATATCGCACATGCTGCGGCTTGGTCAAAACCCATGTCTTTTCGTTCAAATGGCGCAACGGGTTGCACAATTTGGCGCGAATTGCTGCTCACATACAAGGCCAGAAACCACAGCATCTGACGTGCTCGGCGGCCAAAGCGGGCCGAACCGTCACGACTGATTCTCTGCTGGCTGCTTCCAACCACCAGAATAACGAGAGTGACCGAGCCCACCAACCGCCATAAAGCAAAACGGCAGTGACGCTTCGACATACTCCATGAAGAGCCTCCTTGGCCTGCAACCTCGCGATACCAGCCACCTCGATCCAAAGGTTGGTGTTTTGACGCATACTGCAAACGCCTTCGCTGCGAGCTGAGCGCCGCGGCCGTTACAGCCAAAGCGTCACCACACTACGGCGTCTGTTCATCCAAAAAGCGCAACGCGTCGACTCTTCACGCTGACTCTAGATGGCAGCTGGATGCAACGTCCTTGTCAACAACAATGAGGATTCGAGCCTTCAGTTCTTCAGGGGTTTGCTTCCAGGTAGTTTGGCTTGCTTACTCTGTGCAAGGTCGTCGTCTCTGGTCGTCCTGCTTCAGTCCGCCGCTCTTCTTCACTTGTCAACTGGAAAGTGGACCCACTCATTCGAAGCAGCAGTCTCGACACCTTTCCTGACTCATCGCGCGCTCGCCAATGACTGCGAAGTTGGTCAGACTGGAGTTGCGTCGGATCTTGATCCAGGATCTACCGTTCGCTGTGTGGCCTTCACTTGAGCACGCCTTGACCACACAGCCGCGCTGTTCTCCCACGTGAACGACCAGGGATCGAGCTACAAATCGCCATACTATTCACTTTCGTCACTATGGATGGCATTTTGGCACAGATTCGTGAAACCCCCACTTGCCAAAATGCATTTCGATAGTGAAGAAAGTGAATAATATAGAGATTTGTATACTTTGTGCCAAAATGCA